>JAVQKI010179212.1:0-10816 GCA_036025975.1 Nematalosa erebi
CTGACTACAGTATTCAACTGCATTATATTGTGATTGGAAATTAGTGTCAATAGCATTTCCATCCAACTTGTTAATGCACATTTAAGTTACAAGAAATCCTCACTAGAAAGCACCTGCAATGTACATCAGTCCCCTGATGTGAATATAAGTTTGATTCACTTGAGAGGGTGGATAAACTTTTAGTAAAAGCCATGTAATAATATGAATTACTGATGTACATTGGTGTGAAGAGACGGGAGCTGTGAGCAGTACATCATGCATCATCTGAAGCTGTGTTGAGTGGGAATGTGTGTGTTTTTTTGCTCAGGGCAAGGATGTGGGAGAGCCTCAACAGAAGAAAGGCAAAAGTCTGCTCGATGAAGATGATGATCAAGGCAGTGAAGAAGGTGCTGATGATGAGCTAGAAGAGGTAACTGATTGTAGTTAAGAAAGGCTAACTACCAGTTTTTGTTCAGTCAGTTAGGGCAGTTAAATTATCCCTGCCTTTTTCTCCTCTCCTTAAAAGTGCACTATGAGATACATGATGTCTCTTCTGTTGACGTTCCACTTAAATACTAAAATACCAAAAAAAACGCTACTCTCAAATTCACGCTACTAAATGAACTTTGCTCAAGATGTTTTCAAGCTGAATGTCAATGTCAGTGTCCCTCTCCCCCTCCAGCCCTAGTACTTTAACCTTCAAAGACATGAATCAGTCAGTCATGAAGCTAGTAAATGCCAGTGAAGTCTTTGAGGGCTGATCTCCAAGGCAGACCTGCTAACCTACGCATTTTGACATCAAAATGCACTGTTGTGCGTAGTCACTTACAAGTACGCAAATCTGGTGAGTTTGCCTAGAAGGCTACGAAAGTAACAGGAATTTTTAGACGGGCTTTAGTGCTGCTAAAGAGAGTAAGACTGCCCATGAGTGTCTAACCTGCTGTTCATAAAATGAAGTTCAGTCAAAGCGCAGTAATAATTATCCTTGGCCCTCCCTCTCAAAAACTCTGCCCGTCTCCTCTGCGTCAGGTTATGAATGTCTTTGCAAAGGTAGACGTTATGGGAGGGATATGTAAAACTGAATTAAGTTAGTTGTAATGTAGTAGCTAACGTTAACCTTTCAGTGTACTTGCAGGCTATCTCGTGTTTACTAGTCAGTGTCATTTAAGCTCTTAAAGTTGTCTGTGTGTTGCATTAAGCACCCTGTTTCTTAATCCACATATAGTTAATGAATGAATAGCACACTCAGAAAATGGTGTTTATTAGATATAGAAAGTAAACTCAATTACATGTTGATCAAGCAGTTTGCCTGCTTAGACAAAATGCCAATATCCCTCATCCCTCATCAACGACTGCAACCAAACCTACATCGCAAAAGATAACTCAAAACCATGTGGCCGTGATATTTCAAGACTTCCCCATCATGAAATGTGTAGCCCACTGACTGCTGGAATTGACACTTTATGAAAAACCAACCCTAATTTAACATTTGGAATTTCAGATCAATCCTCGTGTAGCCCATGAGTGTATATTTAATTTTACAGCAACAATGTCAAACAGTTACTTGCTGTAGGCCTATAGGAATAGATGTCTGAAAAGTTGTGAGCTTAGAAAAAGTATAATAATGATAATATTACTATATTAAAAGAAATTATTATAATAAAGGTTACATTGATTAAAATAGTTGGAAAAAGGCACCTCTTTTCAAACTGTATGGTCAATCTAGCCTGGTTTTCGCGACTATAAGCTCATACGAGCTTAGTCTTGCCTTAACCTAGCTCCTAGCCTTAACCTAGAAAGGGAACATGGCACATTCCACCAGTGGTCACAGAAATGCTTTAGAAAATAAGAAAATGCTGCTTCTGCAGAGAAAATGGTGTAATTGGAATCTTGCTGTCTCAGTCAGTCTCATGCTGTTTTTACCGTTTTAAGCAGTTTGATTTTTGTTTTTTATTATCACTATTATTATTAATATTTTTGCATTGGCTAACGTCACCAGAACCAGCCTAATCCAGCATTAATAACCAGATGTTTTTCACTGTGGAATGTCCAGAGCAGAGTTCTGATCAATATCAGTCGGCCACACTATCACTGCTTCATTGTTCCTCCTGCATTGCGTTTGCCCAAAGGCACAGACTCCATAACACAGTCCTGAGCGCATTGCAAAGCTAGCACATTGTTCCTGCATTGGATCCACTCAATATAAATGAGTTAAGTGAAAAACACAAGGAGAAGCAGATGCTTTCCCAAAATCCTCCAGTTTTTATGGAACCAATGGCCATTTGTTGTAGTAGCCAGCGGCAAGTCTGAATCGCACATCCAAGGTTGCGGGTTTGAATCCAGTGTTTGGGAACATGCTATCACATAGCACCCATCATTAACCTGGACATTGCCAGAACTTAATGTCAACCTGCTTCACAGCCCTTAAGGTAGGGTGTCCCTCTAGTCTGGGCCCCAGCGCGCCTGACGCCTCTACCTGATATCTCCACAGAGGATCCTGACTTGTAAGAAAGCCGGCTCCATCCTCCGAGAGGGCCGGGACAGAGTGGTGTCTCTCATGACCGACCCCAAAGCCAGGATTCTCCTGTGTCATGTAAGTGTGAACCATAATCACTTTCAGTCATATGTTCTGTCTTAATTTATTACAAAATGAACTCCACAAACAGCAGCTGTTTATAGTGACTGATTTTTTTTTTTTTTCACATTCAGTCATATCCCTTGTGACTTCATCACAAAACTATCTGTACAAACATCAGCCTTTTATAATAATGACTGCCCTTTTTTTTAGTTAAACATCTGAGCTAACTAAATCAGATAGATGGCATTGGCATATCATTTATAGTCACAAGTAGAAGCTGATTGGTGACAGGCATGTTGTCTTGGGGTTCTCAGGGTACTGACAATGGCCTGGAGGTGTTCTCTGTGCTGCCTGAAGAGGAGGTCCAGAGGAAGATGGAGAAAAGGCTCAAAAAGGCCAAAAAGAAGGCCTTGAAGTATGTAATGCTCCAATGCATGTTGTCTCCACTCTGTTTGACTCATTCGGCAAAAGACAGACCTCACCTGGCAACTTCAGTCAGTGTTTATTGCCTCTGATGCTTGACTGCCCTCTTTGTGTGTGTGTTTGTGTGTGTGTGTGTGTGTGTGTGTGTGTGTGTGTGTGTGTGTGTGTGTGTGCGTGTGCGTGCTGATGCAGGGCTCAGGAAGCAGGGGAGGCGGCTGCAGAGACCTCTGTGGAGAGGAAACTAGGGGACGAGATCCTCCGACTGCTCACTCTCCGAGCTTCTGCCAAGATCAGGTGAGGAGAACTCACACACACACATGGTGACATGCAGGTCTATAGATGTGCACACCGGAAAGCGAAGATTTAATGCACTTGTTAAAGTGAAACCTTGGGCTGCCAGTGAGCCAGACTTAATTAAGTAAATGTGATGTGCCTGCAGCAATGTTATACGCTTACATTAGAGTAATGTGTAATTTCATGCCATATGTAAATCTCTTGTGACACTCAGGTTGGTAGATAATGATGAGAATCGGAAGATCTACTGAACTTTTACTTTCTGTTTAACTTTGATTTGAATAAATTTTAATTTTATGCAGGTGTATCATTTCTGTATTTGTGAAATGGGTGTATCTCCCTCTCTGTGGTTCACAGACCAGACTGTCTGAATAATATATTGGAGTGTGTTATTTCTGTGTATGTGAATCAGCCAGTGGAATGTTTCTGTATTGGAATGATCTATGGAACTCCCTCTGTGTGGTTCTCAGGTCAGTAGACTGTCTGTCGCTGCCCAGTGGAGACCTCAGGCTGGCACTGCTGCTGCAAAACAACACGGTGGAAACCTACTCACTCCGGCCCAGCGACGCGGTACCCGCCGGCACCAAGACCTCACGCCTGACACTGGGAGGCCACCGCACCGACGCCCGCACGCTCGCCTTCAGCTCAGAGAACACCGCCATCCTCTCAGCCTCGGGCGAGACGGTCAAGGTGTGGAACAGGTGGGAGTCATAACCAGGCCAAGAGATGGAGATTCATTAAGAACATGTAACAGTCTCACATCCCTTGTGAGATTTTGAGTGTCCGATAAACCGCTCTTTGCTCTGAGAAGTCTTTACATCTGTATGTCATCGCAGCATGTGCTGTTTTGTTGGCCCTCCATTAACTGACTGCATCAGGTCCTATTTTTTCTTTTTTTAATGAGAAGAGAACGTTTAATGTTCATGGAATTTCATTTATCACTGGGACAACATTGCACAACAGAATCAAAGCAATTTTAACCCTTGAAGTGGCAAGAGACAGACCACACAGCAAAGTGGTATTTGAGTCGTCAGCATTTTGTCCCTGATTGCTTTCTTGTCTACCTTTGTTTTGTGCCAGGTCTACCCTGCAGGTGATCCGTACCATGGCCTGTGAGTACGCCCTCTCCTCCCTCTTCGTCCCAGGAGACAGACAGATCATCCTGGGCTCCAAGGTATGCCTGAGGTGGATCATTAGGCAGGAACTATTTGAATCAGTATCAGCCATTAAGTAGAAATTGGTTTTCTTACTTTGTTGGGCTTCTCCTTGTCATGCCATGCACCTCTCCCTGTTTGCCTCTGTTTTCATCCATTTACCATATTTCCTTTCCCTTCTTTCTGTGCTTCCTTCTCTCTTACTCCCCCACACCCTCTCTCTGTCTCTCTCTCTATCTCTCTCTCTCTGTCTCTCTCATAGACTGGGAAGCTCCAGATATTTGAGCTGGCCTCAGGCAGTCTGCTGGAGACAACAGATGCGCATGACGGAGCTCTTTGGTCCATGTGCCTAGCACCTGACCAGGTATGTTCCGACCACTGATTCACACACAGGTGGTTTTGTTAACTTACCACAAGTGGTGTCATTTATCACTTAATCATTTATGATATGTATATATTATACGTCATATATCAATTATATGTAGGTTTACTCAGATTTTGTTTCCCAGTTATCCAGGCCTCAGGGTTTGACTTATGTGCTGCCAGCACAGCTCAGTAATATGACTTTCAACTCTTCTCTCACTGTGTGTTTGTGTGTGTGTGTGTGTGTGTGTGTGTGTGTGTGTGTGCGCGTTTATGAGCAGAGGGGCATTGTGACAGGTGGAGCAGACAAGACAGTGAAATTCTGGGACTTTGAGCTGGTAAAGGATGAGCAGTCTGGACAAAAGTGAGAAAAACCTTTATCTGTCTTCGAAGTATAAACAGATGTTGCACCCTTTTTATAAAAGGTTGAGGGTCAGTGTCAGGAGAACATTGTCAGTCTTTCCAGTCAGTCGGTTCAGTTTGGTTTGTGGCTGATTGAGAAAAGGTTTCTTAGAATAGGTTTTGTAATGATATACAGTAGTTTCTGATCTGTTTTGCTGATCTTGTGAGTGTGTGTGTGTGTGTGTGTGTGTTTGTGTGAAGGAGACTGACGCTGAAACACACACGCACGCTGCAGTTGGATGAAGATGTGCTGTGTGTGCGCTTCAGTCCAGACCACCGGCTGCTGGCCGTGTCTCTGCTTGACTCCACTGTCAAAGTCTTCTACGTCGACACACTCAAGGTACCGGGCTTTCCCATGATTCACCATGACACTTTCAAGCTCACATCATGAGTCTCAGTTCATCATCAGTCTTAGTAACACGAAACGGAACTGAGAAGTCTTCCATACTTGACGTTGTCACAATGCATGCATACAAAACTACACACCATGACAAACGTCTTCCATAAAGCCCATTGCACAATGGTGGAGGTGGTGGTGAGGATGTGCTTTACATGTGCAATGTGTGCAAGTACGTGTGGTTAAGTGGCAAATCTGGGTAAAAACGCTAACAGTAAGTGGTAAACCTCCGTAAAAACGAAGCTGTTCCTTTCAGTTTTTGTCTGTGTGTTTGGAGAAGGAAACAATATAGAGGTTTTAATAGTTCCTTTTCCTTCTTAAAACACAGTCAAGGGGGTGCGTTTCCCAAAACTATCTTTGCTAAGTCAGTCAGCAACTTTGTTAGTTGCAATGCAATTTCTCATTCACAGCTAGCCAAGTTTCTAACTGGTTAGCAGCGATGGTTTTGGGAAACGCTCCCCTGTGCATTCTGCTCAATGAGTACAGATCTACCACATCAGCAGAACTGTCTTTCTACAGCCTTAAGGATCAACCTGTCCACTGTACTAATGTAGTTGTAGTAATTGGCCACAAAGACATTGATAGAGCGTTAAGGTGAAATTCTTATAAAAAATAAAAAAACACATCTGTAAAATCAACTGTGGAGATAACCTTCACCTCTCCCTAGAAATACCCTGACCTGTCATATGTCTCTGGTTCTCAGTTCTTCCTGTCTCTGTATGGGCACAAGCTTCCTGTCCTCTGCATGGACATCTCACACGTAAGTACTCCACACACCAGGCTTTTCTGTTTGTCATGGCAGTCCAGTTCATAACTCTTCTGAAAACACTTAAGTCTCTGTCTCTCACACACACACTCTCCCTCTGTCTTCCTCTGTCTGTCTGTCTGTCTGTCTCTCTATCTCTCTTTCTGCTCCTCAGGACAGTGCCCTGATAGCCACAGGTTCAGCTGACCGCAATGTGAAGGTCTGGGGGCTGGACTTTGGCGATTGCCATCGCTCCATGTTTGCCCATGATGACAGGTAAAGACCAAGAGTCGCTTGCAGTCTGCAGTATGCAAGGAAGCTGATTGGTTGGTTGGTTGGTTGATTGATTGATTGATTGATTGATTGATTAATCCATGCTCTGTCACTTCCACTGCAGAATTACAAAACATTCGCTATGTAGATGATTTCTGTTACACACATGGCAAAATACAATTCCCTTCTGCATGTAGAATGTCCCATACAATGTCCATTCTTGTTTCTAGACTGGAAGAAATCATGACTTCACATATATTAATGCCAGTAGTATTAGAATAATATAGAACTCATTTTATGTCCAATGACCATGTCCAGTGATCACCCTTATAAAACTACTGTCAATGGCATAGCGGGTTCATGAGTCTACTAATCTTCCTGATTACAATGGGGCACTTCAAAATTGTCAGTGAAACCCTTCAACATTGACATAATCCTTGTATAGTGAACATCAACCTGTCAGTTTCAAAGACCATCTCTTGACTTTTTTAGTGACTCAGGACATGTTTGAAGTTGATATACAGACAGTGAGCATATGTCGTGAGTTTGAACAAAACTTCACAAACTTCGGCTGGAAGAGGAGCAGATGACAAAATGGCATCAGTCACAGATGGTGCAGCAGAGTCACAATTTTGTCATCCACTACTTCCCTTCCTTCAGTCTTTCCATGACTAAATATATATTTATTTATATATATACCCCCCCCATCCCCGTCTCTATCCCCTCTGTCTTTCTCTCCCTCTCTTCCATAGCGTCATGTTTCTCCAGTTTGTCCCCAAGACCCATCTGTTCTTTACGGCAGGGAAGGATAAGAAGATCAAACAGTGGGACGCCGACAAGTTTGAGCACATCCAGACTCTGGAGGTGACATGACCCAAGATGTTCCCTTGTTTTTTTTTTTTTTTTTTAAACTCCCTTGCTGTCCATGTGAGCTAGATAGTCATATCCGGGAGGTTACAGGGTGCAAAATAATGTGTGTGTGTGTGTTTGTTTTTGTGAAAAACATGAAGGAACCCCATGGGAAGCATGCTATGAATAGCACCACCTGGCTATTAAATTACAATTTTTTGTCCGCCATCTGTGTGTGTGTGTGTGTGTGTGTGTGTTTCCATGAATCATAGTGTTTCTTAATTATTATTGTCTACGTAGCATTCACCCTGCTGTTTCTTATCCTTAAATGGCCCTCTGTGTGTTTGTCTGTGTGTGTGTGTGTGTTTGTATACAGGGTCACCATCGAGAGGTGTGGTGTCTGGCCATCAGCCCCAATGGGGACCACATTGTGTCGTCCTCCCATGACAAGTCGCTGCGGCTGTGGGAGAGGACCAGAGAGCCCATCATCCTGGAGGAGGAGAAGGAGATGGTGAGGCCTGCAGTCACTGCACTGCAGTTAGAACCCTTAAAGGGATTGTCCCGACTCAATCAAACTCGTAGCCCTGTTGTCCGCGGTTGCTGAGAGCTGTTGGTAGGTACGAGAACGAGAGAATTTGGTACAACGTAGACCAAATGTCGGACCTTCCAGCTAACGCTAACAGATGGGGGCTCAAGAAGCTAACGTTCCTTGGCCTCGTCAGATAGCTTTGGCAGCCGTTTCGCTGTTTGGTCTGTGTTGTACTGAATTCTCTCATTCTCACACCTACTGACTATGCAACCTTAAACAACAGGGTTATGGGTTGATTCACTCCCGGAGAATCCCTTTAAATGTCCTGAGCATTTGCTTCATAGGGAGAAACACTCGGAATGTGGTCAGGTTGTTTGGACGAGGAAACACTGATTTTGTTTGTAGGTGTCTGTGTGGGTGTGTTGATGATGTTGTATGTTATGATATGTTTGTCTGTGTCGGTGTGTTTGTGTGAGATAATGTCTTAACCTTTTTTCTGATGCATTTTTCAGGAGCGGGAAGCTGAATTTGAGGAGAGCATGGCTAAAGGAGATGAGCCAGTGGTAAGCCCTTGTGTGTGCGTGCGTGCATGTGTGTGTGTGTGCTCTATGTTTTCATGCCTAACTGGTGTGTGTCTGTGTGTGTGTGTGTGTGTGTGTGTGTGTGTGTGTGTGTGTGTGTTCTCACAGGTTCCTGGAGAGACGGCTTGTGAAGCAGGCCCAGCTGGAAAGAAGACGATAGAGACCGTCAAAGCTGTGAGTGTCACCAGTGCAATTCTACCTTGTTAGAGAGAGAATGTCCAGAGCATGTCTCAGAGGAGTTCTATGGACGTGCCATCGAAATTCAGTTCCTTTTCATGTTGAATACCGGATATGTGTTCCATGAAGTGTCCATCTGAATCTTATTATTTGTACACCCATTGCGTCATGTGCACTGCTCATTGTCCTTGTGTACAGGCTGAGCGCATCATGGAGGCTGTTGAGCTGTACAGAGAGGAGACACAGAAGATGGAGGAGCATGAAGCTGCCTGCAAGGCTGCAGGAAAACAGGTATGGTATAGTCTCTCGATGTCTTGGACATGTTCACTCACACAGACACACACACACACAGACCATAAACGTTATCATTTTCTATTAGCTGACCTGCATCATGTTAACTGGCCTCTTTCCCTCACATCATGCATAGTGTTAAGTGTTTAATGTTTAAGTGGAAAGAAATGCCCTGAGGTGTGAATGAATATTCCTCGATTTCCCCTTAGCTTCCTCCTCCAAAGGTGAACCCCATCTTGGCTGCCTATGGAAACATCTTGGTAAGCACTGAGTGAATTAATTCCGCTTAATACAGACTTCGATGGTTTAAGTCACATACAACTGGAAATCATCAGAGTCTGTTTCGGCCATTATGGCTTAAGGGGAGGAGTATGTCTCAGACTGGAAATGCACTGCCACTTCAGTTGGGAATTGAAGCTATTCCAACTTACTTTGATATGTTAGTTTGGTGGATTTTAATAGAGTTGAATGAAATTGAACTTTTGGTAGCAAAGTTAAAGGTGTGTGTGTGTGTGTGTGTGTGTGTGTGTGTGTGTGTGTGTGTGTGTGCGCGCGTGCGTGCGTGCGTGCACATGTGTTTTTCTTTCCCTCTCAGCCATCCCGGTATGTACTGGACGTCATTAGGAAGGTTCGCTCTAGGTAAGGCCTCCTGTTGTCATGGCGATTTAGAGCCATGAGCCATCCGCTAATGTGTTTGTACAGAATTGATTTAACCAGTGTTCTGCTGCAATCTCCTTTGGTATAGTCAACCACATTTTATGTGGGCTTTGAGAGCTTTCTGTGGAACACAAAGTTTCTATAATTATCTGTCAAATGTAAAATAATGCCGAACCATCAACAGTCTTTGGTTCATAGAATTAAATGATCTATTCTGTCAGGCTTAGTGATGACTGTAGGGTTGTAGGTCGATAGTAATACATTGTCCTGCTTTAACTTGATGCTAAATAGGAGTCTGTTTGGTTTTGTTTGTGAACTATTTTGTTGGGAAATAACTAATTTATGTAAGACAACAGATTTTGTTAGTGTACCTTTTACAGGATTACTAAAGATAGTCAGAGGCCTCCACATGTTTTTATATGTCGCTCATTCATGCTACAGCCAGAAGATTAATTTAATTCCCTTCCTTTCTCCCTCTCTAGTGAGTTAGAGGTAGCTCTGCTCGTGCTGCCTTTCCCCTACGTGTCAGACCTGCTGAAGCTCTTTAACTGCTATATGAAAGACGGCCTAGAGGTGGAGCTGGTGTGCCGCTGTCTCTTCTTTCTGCTCAGGTGAGGCCCTCGTAAAGTACGCTCACTTTAGCCTGCATATAGCAGATTTTAAATCAGAACTACATTAGAAATCTGTCACAAACAAAAAAACAGGAAAAATAATCCTCAGGCTGGGTGTTTGTTGAAATTGATGTTAAACTGGGGATAGGGCTCAGAGTTGCTTGCTGTGTGTGTGTGTGTGTGTGTGTGTGTGTGTGTGTGTGTGTGTGTGTGTGTGTGTGTGTGTGTGTGTGTGTGTGTGTGTACATGTGTACATGTGCCCTTATTATTTTGTATTCCTGCACAGGATCCATTTTGGGCAGATCACAAGTAATCAGATGCTGCTGTCTGTGATTGACGAGCTAAGAGCCAACACCATCTCTAAAGTGAAGGAAATCCGGGTAAGTGGTCCTATCCTTTCCCATGGGGGACTTCATGAAGAATTTAACAAACTGTCTCACCAAAAGAAAATATAAAACATAAGACTAGATAAAACTGGTGTTTAGTATTGTTATTACACTGTAATTTTGAAGA
>JAVQKI010179327.1:0-17500 GCA_036025975.1 Nematalosa erebi
TCTCAATAGCATCATCACATGCAAAGATATGTCAGAATATTTGCAAAAATGTGAGGGGTGTACTCACTTTTGTGATATACTGTATGCCAACTGATTACTGAAATCATTACTATACATCAAATATATATACTGACCCTGGTAAAAGAAAATAACATGCAGCATTTGCTGACTTATTGAGTGATGTGAACTTAACAGCTGTAAGTCTCTGGTTGCCCCAGGTTGCCACTCATCTCTGTTGCTGTGGTGGAAGGCAGGGCACTGGGTGGGGGGGCTGAGCTCACCACTTCCTGTGACTTCAGGTGAAGGAGACGTTGAGTTCTCTCAGTGTCTATTTCTTAATTTTTACTATATTACATGCATAAAATAAAGTTTGTGTTGGTGAACACTGTATTGGTCAGTGAAGCGTAATGCTTCAGCTCGTATTCATTGTTTTGGGGATGATGCAAGCTTGAACATTGCAGTTTGTGGTTTATAAGGTCATCACATTTAGCTGTCCCGCTCCGCTCTCACAATTGAAAGCATTAAAGTAAAAAAAAAAAAAGCTCTAGCTCTATCTAAAAATAGCAATACCTTTTAAAATAGTATTTTGGTTGATTTGACCGCTCACTAATCTCAGGATCTTGTTACAGATAATAAGGTTGCTGCTAGTTAAAAGTTTTGTGTTTTCTGGTGAAAAGTTTTTTTTTTTTTTTTTTTTTACATTGACTTGTAGTTAATGCTGATTGTTTCTACAAGCAGATTGATGGCGCCAGACAGTGTGATTCAGTTTGTCCACAAGCACATGGGCCTTGTTCCTGGATGGGGTGGTGCTGCTCGACTTGTCCGGATTGTGGGCAGCCAGAACGCTCTGAAGCTGTTGGGTGGTGCCAAGAAAGTGGACCCAGAATATGGCACTCAAATTGGACTGGCCAGTGGCACCCTGAACCCTGTACATGGCAACGGTGCGCTGGCACAAGCGGAGCAATGGCTGGCCCAATACACTAAGGGCCCTGCCGCTGTGATCAGGGCAGTGAAGCAGGTGGTGGTGTGTGGGAGAGAACTCCCCCTAGAGGATGCTCTGAGAACTGAGAAGGATGTGTTTGGGACTGTGTGGGGTGGGCCCGCCAACCTTGCAGCTTTGGCCAGCAAGACTAAACATAAGTGACCTACAAGGAGGAGGACCTGCTTATCACAGACTTGGCTTGCCCAAATGCCTTTGAGGTGCAGAGTCATATTCATTATTCATTTTCTAGCAAAGCAAGTTTGACTATTGTATGTCCTTGGGTGTGGTGAACAATAAACCACACAATACCAGTTCTCTCATATTGAGATGTTGGAAAAAAAACGAAAATGAAGGATACACACACACACATATATATATATATAGTGAGTAGTGTCCATGAAAATAATTCCATTCTGTCTGGATGTTGTAACTAGCCTGAACAGTGGCAATTACTTGTAACAGCCATTATAATGTTATGATGGGCCAGCATTAGCATGTGCCCTCTATTAAACAGAAGTCAATAGGTCAGTCAATTATAGATAAAACTGTAATGGGGAATGGCAGTGCTCTGGCACATTCCTATTACAGAGAGAATAACACCGTCACGTAATTAAGGTCAAAGCACTATCTTGTGCTGTTTCTAATTCAAGCCCTAAGAGCATAATTAAGTGTTCATCAAAAATCATTCTGCGACACTCAAGAGGCTGACACATCTAGAATCCTGGAACAATAAGGCTGCAAGTCAGCTTCGGTGTTGCCTAGGTTTTACTTGAAGCTCCTTAAGTTGTTCAGAGGCAACATCTCAGCTTCGAGCCATCCTGCAGGAGTGCACGTGACTACTGTGAACACATTCCTTTGCGATCATCTAAGTGTAAACTATGATAGATTCTGTGTGTTTTATAAAGCTTATGATGGCTTGCATGAAAAAAAAAACAGGATTACAATGTGCCCTTTATGAGACACACAAAGAGACCATTGACAGACACAGCATGAGATCAGGGTGAATCCAGAGCTTAGTAGAAAGGTAGTGGTAGGCCCAGACTCCAATCAGATCTGCAGCACTGTGTCCTTCACTTCTAAAGACAGAGAGGATTGTGATGTACAAACATGTAACCAGGGTTGAAAATGAAATTAGGGCAACATAATTCAATCTAGAGATATTTTGAGACAACTAGTTTCAGGCTTATTATTTTCTTGGAAACTTAAGTATTTTGTGTATTGTTACCAACGAATATGCATCATCATTCTGACTATAGTGATTCAAGCCAGTCTTTCAACGTTGAATTGTACATTAAATAAAGCAAAAAATACACTGTAGTCTTTTCATATGGGATGATAAGTTGACACAGACTTTATTATTAAATTACAAATCCTGTAACAAAATATTACAACAAAGCAAAAATCACAGAAAGAAAATTGTATTTATTTTAGTTTTTCTTTTTAATTCAAGATGGAAATCTAAAAAAAAGTGTCACAAAGTTGATAACAAGTGACTCGTTAAAAAATATAAAACCAAAAACAAAACAAAACAAAAAAAAACTGTAACGGATAACACTGCCCTCATCATACCACCACATCATTCATTTCACACACAAAACTCACAACAAAAGGGGCAAGAGACAAACCAACCGCCCAGCCAAATATCGGAAGCCAAAACAAGAATAAAAACATTTCATTTCATCCTGCCAGTAGTGTTTAGAAGCCCTCTCTTAACATGCACAAGTTATGAGCTAGACTAGCACACGGATGAAATGGGAACACAACACTCCAAGACCATGCTATGGTTACGAAACACCATTTTAAAATCAGGACCGCAGCCCATGGGTTCAATATGTGTTAACTTCAGATCTCTCAAAAGCTCGGAAAAGCTGACAACTGTATAACACTTTACTAAACACAGTGTTAAAATTGTTAAAGCTACCCGCTCATGTTTTTTTAAGGCCTTGATTTACTTAAGAATTCAAAATGACCTCAGGGACGTTAGGTGTTATTAGGCATGATGGAACAATGCAAATAATAACATAAGAGAAAGAAAAATAAACCTATGACAAAACATTTTAGGTAATCGATCACATTCATGGTTTTAATCTCCAGAAACAATTGAATCTACACAAGAAAATCTGGTTCAGGGAGAATGGGGTGGGAGGGTGTCCTCATCATCCAATAACACCCACACACAGGAGGGCCCTTTGGCTGGCAGGAGGATGGTGCTGCTGCTGCTGCTGCTGGAGTTGCTGTGATACTGAGTGCAGGGGCTGACTGAGCGGCTCAGTTCCAGTGAAGAGGTCTTTAGTTAACCCCCATCCAGAGTCTTACACTTCAGTCACTGTACACTGGCCATCAGGCCTTCGGGAGCCCAAACTACCACTACCACTACCACTGCCACCACCAGTGGCGCCACCGCTGGTGGCTGAAGATGCACCTCCGGGTGGGGAGCGCTCCTCGGGGTTCGGTCTGGGCCGGTGAAGTCTCTGCCTGGGCCAAGCCATGGCAGCTGCACCCTCCTCCTCCTCCTCCTCCTCATCTTCCTCCTCCTCAGGAGGCCTCTGATCATTCTCCTCCTCGTCCTCAGTGCTGCTCTCTGGTACGGACTCGTCTACCGAGGCATCGTGGGAAGAGGACATGTGGGAGGGAGAGGTCTCATCTTCGTCGTCCTCATCCTCATCCTCTTCCCCTTCCAGGACGCCGCCTCTCTGTGGAGCAGGACTGCGGCCGATCTGGAGACAGTCAAAGGCCCTTTCCAATGACAGCCCATCGTCTGACGAGGAGGAGTGGCCAGAGGGGCTCGTGGGCTGGCCACCAAGGGAGGTAGGAGGTCTGCCTGGGGGGATCAGAACAGAGGGGGCAGCTGCTGTAGCCCCTGCGCCGCTGGTCCCTGGCACTCCTGAAGTATCTGCCCCATCAGCCGAGCTCTCACGCCCTCCTGCCGCAGCAGCGGCGGTGGGCTGGGCAACAACTTCCGAGTCCAGCCTCAGCCCAGCAACGCCTTTTTTGGGGATGTCCACAACATCACGCTTCATCTTGCGGCGGCGGCCATGCTCATTGCGCCGGTACTGGACCATATTCTCCAGGTCGGCCACATACAAGAACCCAGCAATCAGCATCTCTGCAGTTTTCTTGCCCTTGGTATAGGCGTCCTCCAACTCACGGCTGGTGCGCTCATCGTACTGCCACCATCCATTGCGGCCCTCGTAGTACCAGGCGTACTCGCCCGGTGCCTTGCCAGACGCAGAGGCCTTGAGCTCTTCTGGCGACAGTAGTGTGGGCCGCTCCAGAAAGTCTTCTGGCACCTCCTGTCTGCAAAGGGCGCAGCGCTTGCTCTGCCAGGATGCCCCTTTCACACAGAGGAAACAAAATATGTGGCGGCAGGGTAGGCGCACTGGGTGCACGCAGCTCTGAAGGCAGATGGCACACTCCGGGACAGGCAGCGAAGGAGAGGAGCCACCTGATCCCGGCAATGAATCACTGCCCCCTTTTCTGCTGGCCAGCAGGCTCGCTGAGTGGTCAACCTCGCCACAGCTAGCCATTCTAAGGAGAGGTGAGGGCAAAATGTATAGACACAGTTGAATTAACACACGTATACATTATTGCAGCTTTATTGTTAACATATAAAAGACAAGTTCAAAGCGTCATTCAAACACTGTAAATAGCTGGTACTTACTGAGCAGTCGTCTAGTATGTCTTTGTCATCAGGGGTAGTATTATTCTAACGTCACTTTTGTGGAATGATTATCTAAAGAAGAGAATCATAATGGTAATGTTACTTCACCTCGTAACGTAAGGGAGCTATCGTCTGATAAAACTAGCAAGCGCATTGCAAAACCTTCCAGTAAAAACATTTCTTGTTTGTGCAGAAGGTAACTGTGCTGTGTTAAATCGCGATTTCACCTCTGATGCAACCTTAATGTTACATGACATCATTTAATATAGGAGGGGCAAGTTGCCGCACATTTACAGCGAGGGGAAATAATATTTTTAAACAAACAAACAAACAAACAAAAAAAAAAAAAAACAGCGCTCAACTGACTAGCTAGGTCTCGGCTAGCTAGCTGAAACATAATATGCTAACAATTTAGCTGCGACAAAAAATACCAAGCTAACTTTGACAACAATACAGTTTATCGTTAGCAATCAGTCACCCTGGCAAAGACATGATAGAGTACAGGGCACACCATCGTAACTATAAGCATAACAGTATTCATCGACAGTTGACAAAGAGTACCCAAATGATCGCTCGACGAATTAGAATTAGTCAGGCTAACGTTGGATAAGTTGGGCCTTAGTAGCGCTATTCAGCTATTGTTAGCTAACGCTGATAATTACCTGTCCAACGCTGAATTATTTACGCGTCGTCTTTAAAATTCTGTTACACAGAACACTAAACACGTCGTAAAAATGTATTACATATAATAACAATAAAATAGTTTCGTTAAATGAGATAGCTTAACGTAGGAATTACCTATGAAAAAACCAACCGATGGACAACAACTGGACCTGTTGTGGGTGGACCATTGCTCTTACTGCTAGCTAGCTGTCAGCCCAACCAACGCTACCATGGGAAGCCAATCGACAAACAAAACACTGACACATTACAGACATAACGGCATAACGACGACAACAATATTATACAAGACTCAAACAGAAAAAAAAATCGTTTTCATACTTACTCTGAAAAGATCATACGACTCTGTGTTTTTTTTAGCTGGCTGCACAAAATACCACAACGAATTGAGACATACGTAGTTGTTTGTGCGTCACTCCGTCTCGCCTACGTCTCACGTAACCTTTGCGCTCTCTCCACTTTCTCTTACACAGTGAAAAGCTGTGGAATGGCCTATTATAGCCTAATGAAACGGTCGGTTCAAGGACTCAAGGAGTTTATTTGTCACATACATTGAAATACTATTGCACAACATGTAGTGAAATTGCATAACTTGCATAAGTAAAAGAGTAGGCATATCAGAAAGATAGACCCTAGAGCAGACAGCAAGAAAAATAAATATAAGCTAAAATAAAATAAGATGGCCTAAAAAAAGTTCATACTGTGATTAGGATCAGTTTGCCAGACGTAGCTTGCGGGAGGGAGGAGATGTGAGAGGTCACTTATTATTTTAAAACAGGTAGGCTACCTAATGTTGCTACAAAAATACTAGACACATCAGATAAACTAAAATATGAAAATGGCCAAATATTTTTCAATGTCTGAATTAAGAGTAAAAATGGTATGGGGCCTCTTATGTGATACAAAACCTATACGTTAATGTAAGCATGGGAGTAAGTAAAGTAGCCTAGCCTTAATTTGTTTCTTCGTCATTTCATAAGCCTTGACCCCAAGCTAACATCAAATGTCATTGGCAGCTTTCCACAAGGCCATATTTTCTCGGAATACACATATTATATTATTATATATGAGTTATACTGGGTGTAGGTTCAGTTTTGAGGGGATGCAGAAAAAGTTTGCCATTGTTTCCAAAGCATAAATTATTTTTGTGTTAACCATAAAGATTAGGCTACCACACACACACACACACACACACACACACACACACACACACACACAATATAACATATGAAGAGTTCAGATGCAAAAGCCTCTAAATCCATTTTCAGAAATATTCAAAAAGAAGGTTTTAATAATATTTTATAATAAGTAATCGGTATCAAACTACAATTGAATCTTTTTTATCATGTACAAACAAATCAGACCTAAAGAATATTTTATCAAACTTTTGGTGTTCCTGATTACAGGAGAAGATAGGCATACATTCATTCAGAATAAACACATGGCCGGGATTGACCTCACTCTTCTTTTTCATCACAGAATTTGACTCACCACATTGGTTGAGCTATGTTTTTGGTTCCAGAATTCACACTGAGAGTTCATATGACAATTCATTCCACCATGTCACAGAAAAGCACCATGTGTTATTTGTCAGAAATATGGAAAGACAATAAAATGCTCTATAATCATTATAAGACAACATTTCAGGGGTAATCAAGTTTTATTTGAAATTTCGCAGTGAATCAATTTTTTGAAGTTGATGCAATCATAATTCAGTATAAACAATGTCAAAAATACAAAACATTTTTCATTTACATTTTGAAGTATTAAAAGTATTATGTTTTCCATCAATTTGGTCTGATTTCATGAGGATATAGTACAAACCACCTTACCTTGCCTCTGGCAGCCATTGCGGGTAAAAGCCCCATTCTGTCTTCTTTCTTTTGAGTAACACTTACCCACAAGTCCAAAAGATGTACACACCGAAACAAACACACTGAGAAGCAAACCATCAAAATGTAATACATTTTATTTGAAGTACAGGTGCTTTTTGACTTTTGTTCAGATGGCTTCAGAAGCACAGATCCTGGGAATACAGACAGGCAAACCAACACTTTGTTCTGAGGGCACTGAGTGAGAAAAAAACAAAAACAAAACAAAACAAAACAACCTGACCTTTTTGCCCTATACACATATATACACCAATACACATGCAGTCAGTAGAGCTCATTCTCTACCACAGGCAATGTCCAAGATGCCAGCAAGCATGCTCACTTTTTAATTTAATCAAAAGAAGTATTGACGTTTATACAACATGTTCTACATAAAACCTACATTCAAACCATGGCGCGTTGCTGTACTGGGGCAGGGTGGTGGGGCTTTGGTGGGGTCTTTTATTTTTATTTTGTTTATTTATCTTTAGATAACAGGTTCATCAAACACAATATCATCCTGACACAACAAAAAAAGTCCCAACATGGTTCCTCCAATCTGGCAGCCATCTCCACTGTCCCATCACTAATGCAGCCAACAGCATATTCATTTTCACAGGTCTCTAATTCGCTGTTAGAACATCTCAGGGGAGTTTTGGCCTGGGCTTTTGGGGTCGACCCGACCGTTTTGTGGCGAACCACATGTCTGTCATCATGTGCACCATGACGTGCCCTTTTCCCTCACTTGTGCATATACAGTATATATTTAAATTATACAGGTAGCAGCAGCACCCCCTAAGCAAGGGGACAAGGGGGTGAGAGGTGAGGGCAAGTGGGCTTGAGGGAGGGAAATCCAGGGCCCCTCTACTGCCCAGTGCCTCCGTCCATAGAGGTGGGGCTCCTGGTGTGGCCCCTCCGACGTCGCCGCTCTGTTTTGTTTCTGTTCTCCGGGTCCTCACGCTCTCCTCCTGCGGGGACAGTCTTCCTTTCCTTGTCCCTCTCTCTCTTCCTGTCATGACGGCTCTCCTGGTTTTCCTTGTTCCTTCGGTTGTTGCGGTTTCTCCTATCCTGTCTTCCCTTGCCTGATAAGGAGAAACACAAGGGTACGCCACAAGCATCTGTTAGCCTTTCTGTTTTTCAAACACCCATTCTAGAACTTGTTGGAACTACTGCATAAGCTATGCATGAAATTCATGTACAAAATATATTCTCTGTAGGTGAACAGGTTTCATCATGCCTCACAGAGTTTGCAGAAGGATTCTACAAACGCTTTTTAAATAGACCTTTTTAAATTCTCAAAAAATACAGTATAAAACTTTGATACTCAAATCTATTCAAAAGAATGCACCAAGTCAAACCTTTTCTGACCCTGATGTTATTGCACCCTGACCTCAGAGTATTGTCAATCAAGACACCCAAATAACGTAGTCGTCAGATAAATGTGAATGCAGTTTGTACAGCATATAAATGTATTATTTTGCAACAAAAAACATTTGTTATTTCTCTGTAGTGTGCATGATAGAGCTCTTCTGGATGGGAAAGAGGTGAGAGGGGAGAGGGTGCAGATGGATCCCAAGAATCAGATTTCCTTGCTGAGATGGAATCCAGACAAATCCTACCATGCAGCCAACCAGTCATTTAGTTCACAGACTGTTACTTACTCTTTCTCTGACTTTATCTCTGTTTGAAAACGAATGGATGGGAGACAAGTGGGTCCATTCTCTGCATGCACACAAGGCCCTCATGCTTATGTAACCTTGACGTCACATTTGCGTTGGGATCGTGCTTTCAACTATCAGCAAACACCTGCGGTGGGTAAAGATGTAGTCCTAATTCTTAGAAATGCACACATATTCTGCCACTGACGGAACTATTATGTTCTCCCTGGTTATGCTCCTAAATGCTGTCTTCAGTGGTTCTCATTCTCCTTGAAGTTTCTGTCAGGAATAGCAGGATTAATATTTCGTGACAGGAATGACTGTGATAACTGACACAATACAAAGGGTGTTATGGTGCAATATTGTGTTGTGATGTTTTAAAGTTATACTTCATACTGCGGGTTTCTGTATTACAAAATGATAGACGTTCACTGCTTTTAACAGACCCCCTCGTCCCGCCCCCAAAGTATTTTCCCTGGTCAGTTAAGAGGGTCATTGCTTTGCCCAAACCACTAGAGGCCACTCATGCACTGTCTTAGGCATATAGCTTATCACATCTGGGATACTTTTAGCTGTTAGCGGCAAACACATGCCAAAAGGCACTTCTCTCGACTCATCCAAAATAGACTGTTTCTGAAATAAATTCTGTTGATATTACTTTATCTGCGTTTTTGCCTCGCACTCTAAACAAGCCAATATCAATTATTGTCAAAGGCTTATCTCTTGATGACTAAACCTAAAAAAAAAAAAAAAAAAAACGATGGAAAAAAAGCGGAGCTGGGGGGCTTTGTTGTGTGCGAGCGGGATTGTAAAAGTGCTGAGGTAGACACAGAGCCCCTCGACCCCCTCCTCCCTCGCGGGCCTATTAATCAGTACAGCTCTCTGTCCGTCCTGATGGAAGAGGAGGGCTCACCGCCCACACCAGCCCACGCTGACCTGCGCATTCCTGGGGTCCAGCCAGTGCGATACGGGGCCCTGTTGGCCACGGCTGTTTAGTCTTCATGCAGGAATAACCCACTGAGTGCAAGTGTCAGTTGGTGAAGAGACACAACTGGCCGCCGGTGACTGAGCAACCCAAACCCCCTCCGCACACTTCCCTGTGTGTGTGTGTGTGTGTGTGTGTGTGTGTGTGTGTGCTTGGGGAGTGTTGTTTGAGGGTGTGAATGGATAATATAACCACATGGGATTTGGGATGAAGATAGAACAACAGAGAGAGAGAGAGAGAGAGAGAGAGAGAGAGAGAGAGAGAGCAATGGTGAGAGAGAACAAGAGTGAGAGATGGGGATGGAGAGAGACCGAAAGAGAGAGATGGAGAGAGTAAGAGAGTTTGTTAGTCTCCCTCGCCAGGGATCTGGAGCACAGCCGACACACACCCCCCCCACCCCCCCTGGCCCCATCCGAGCTCATTAAACACAGGAAGTCCTCTCTGCGCACATTGTTTTCTTTGTCGTAACATTTCAGAGATCAGTGGATTAGCCATAATCTCTGCATTTCCTACAAACTGAGGCATAACATGATAGGGGTTGCCTTGGGATGGTCCCTACAACCATATTTATTGTCTGCCTGAACTTTTTATGGTTTACAAACTGGTTAGCGGTGCACCAGCTCCCAAGAGTGATTTTTGATTGGGAGACGTTCAAAACAGATTGAACAGAGTTTTGGTTCCTGATGGAAGACTGGACATGGTTTGTAGTAAATTTGCTGTGGAGCCTGTGCTGGCCAGCTTAACTTGGCTTCAGCAGTGCTCGAATTTATAGGCACCCAGTTTGCCTTGCTAAAAATAAAACCAGTTGGAAATGAGTGAATTTGTTGGAAATGAGTGAACTTTCTGTATTTATCAACAGACCTCTCAACAGGGCTAGGCCCTAATAACAAACTCCCCTCAAACGTGTTGCAACCTCAAAACACAGTCCGTGCCAGCCCTTGGCTTTAGCTGCTTCTGTGCCTCAGCTCGATGTAGAGGCTTTAATGGAGTAATGGAGGGTGGGATGGGGTGGGTGGTGGTGGGATGGTGCGGTAGTCATCTGGCACTGATTATTTATAATTTTACAAACAAGTGATTGAGAGGGAGTGAGAGGGGGAGTGAGTAAGCAAAGAGACAGTGAGAAACCATCCAGTTGTGTATGTGTATGTGTGTGTGTGTGTGTGTGTGTGTGTGTGTGTGTGTGTGTGTGCATGTGTGCGTTTCTGTGTGTGCATGCCTGCGTGCATGTTTAAGTGTGTGTGAAAGATGATGGAGCAATATTCAGAAGACACTTTTTGCCTGCCAAAAAAAAATCTAAAACACACACACATGTTCCTGCCCCAGGCCCCAGGTCTGACTCTGCGGTGCAGTGAGCGGTGTGACGGCTATGGGGGATGTGGCTGGATGCCGCTTACGAACAGGCACAATTACACTAATGACGGCGGGGGACAACATCCTCCCCGGCGGGCACATGCTCGTCCAGGCAGCTTTTGCCAGGAACCAGAGGGGGATTAAGAGCTCTGGGCTGTCCTGCAGGAGGAATGCCCGGAGCTTTGAAGGCAGGAACCGGCTGCCCTCTCTAACACCAGGCTGGTATAACCCTGGTGGGGTTGGGTATATGTGTGTGGGGTGTGTGTGTTGGGGGGTGTGATTGGGGCTGGGTGGTGTGCATGTGGGTGTAAGTATGTGTATATGTATGTATGTGTGAGTGCACATGTGTGTGTGTGTGTGGGATGGTGGTGGTGGTTGTGAGTGTGAGAGTGAGTGTGAGTGTGTGTGTGTGTGTGTGAGTATGCGTGTGGGGCTGGGGTGGGATAGGGGATACAGGGGAGTAGGTGCCGATAGGAGAGCAGCAGGGGTCTGGAGGCCACATCAGATGCAGCGTAAACACAACGGAGGTGACAGGCGGCATGACAGCATGGCCTTAAATATTTACACTGCCTCAGGTTCAGGACAGGGCGATAACGACACATTCTGGCCGGTGCCCCATCAGATCACACTGTTGTCTCCGAGACGCAGCTCCCAGGGCGCAGCATGCCAAATATGGACCACTGTCTTTACCTGTAAGAGAAACTAGCTGTCTGTTACGGATGAAAGTTTATCGAGGCACAAGTCCAAAGTAGATCTGTGAGTTCTGAGTTGAAATACTGTCTTAAACAACGCAGCGAACTGAACAGAGAGAGAGAGAGAGAAAGAGAAAAGAGAGGGAGAGAGAGAAGTCTGAGTAGAGAGCAAAAGACATTTAAAAAAGGATTTGGGAGGTAAAAAAAAACCTACAATAACAACAAACAAGAGTGGGTCGAGGCCTGGTGGAGGATGGGGGTGGTGCGGTGGGGCGTATGTGTGCGTGTGTGTGTGTATCAGGCTGCTTGGGATTAGTCAAAGTCTGCAGAGGTCAGACCACTGACCCCGCTGGTGTATGCGGAACGTAAACACGGGATGGGACAAGGCCGGAGCGGGATAATTAGCACTCGGTTGATGCTCCAGGAGCCGGGGCAGCTGGGTAATCACGCGCGGGGGCAAGGTCGATAACCGGGCCTGCTGTGTGTAACACGCATCCCGCCCACCCACCAGCCACTGCAGCTGGTCAGATCAACAGCGCGTCCGACTCCTCGCTAAGCTCCATTGCGCCACAGAAGCCCCCTCTCTGGCCTGTGTGTGTGTGTGTGTGTGTGTGCTCGTGCATGCATGTGTGTTGTGTGTGTTAGTGGCTGTGTCTGTGTTTTTCTTTAGTGTGCGTGAGGGAAAAGAGAGAGGCGAGAGAAAGGGGGGGAGAGAGAGAGAGAGAGACAGAGAGAGAGAGAGAGCGAGAGAGAGAGAGAGAAAGAGACCCGAAACACAGAGGCCACATTTCACAGCCCAAATTACAGATAAAAAGCATGCAGCTTGCTCGCTTTTACAAAGCCACGCTGGAGGGGACGTGTGGTTGTAAGCTGTCTGCAGTCCTTACAGTTTGCGGTCACACTTTATTTGAAGGGGTCTACATAAGGGTGACATGAGCCTGTTATAAACATGACATGACACGTATCATGAACATTAATGACGCTTAATTCATTGTCATGAAGTGTCATTCGGTTTTTGTAAGGTCTACATCCCGAAGTCTACGTTTCAAAAACCGAATGACAACCAACCTTTTAACGACAACAGCCATAAACATTCAGTAAAGTGTCATTAATGTTCATGATACGTGTCATGTCATGTTTATAACAGGCTTGTGTCACCCTTATGTAGACCCCTTTAAATCAAGTGTTCCCAGCTATTTTATATTTGCCAGTAACAGAGTTGTCCTGTGAGCTGAAGGCTAATAACAATGACTAAGAAGCTCAGAACACTGAAACTGTGTTTTGTTAGACCAACCAGCATGAAAACATGCTGTGCAATCTGATTAAAACAGACAGTTAAGCACATCAGTGTTTCCATGCTTGATGGTTTTGGAGATTTTGGCATCGTGGTTACGATGTCATATCAGACCACATTCAGATAAAAGCCAGCACTCACTCAAATACTCAATTACTAATCCTGAGAAGGATGTTTCTTCTCTCCTTATCCCTCACTTCTAGTAATAACTGAAATGAGGATGTCGAATGATGAACAAAAAAAAAAAAAAAACAGTAATTCCAGGAACGTTCTCACTTTGCAGTATTCCGTTGTTTCCCTTGTATGGGGTTTGCCCAGAATGAGATGGGGTTTGCATTGGATTACTGGAGCTTGTGTATATTGGCCTAGTGTCATTCTTTTCCAGAATATACTGACTAGACACTTCCACAGAAATCCATTATATGTTTGTGTTTGATTACAGTCCTGATGACTACCAAAATACTGTATGAAAGGAAGATGACTGCATATTAAAGCAAACAACAACATGCAAAAATATACAATCATGCACATATTGTAAATTGTCCAGTTATTAACACACACACACAACCACACTCTTTTTACGTCTGTAACTTGCAGGCTAACTCTTGCCACCTTATCATCTGAAAGCCTCATCTCTCCTCTCAGTTTAATACATTCTTTCCTCATGGCAGCCACAGACCTCTGAGCGGAGAGAGAGAGGGAGAGAATACTGCACATGCTGTCATTCTGCCATCAATCGTGACATCAGCCTATCTGTATCTCTGTCTCTCATTCCATTGACCTGCAAGATTCCTTGTTCAGGAGAACAGGTAATACCACTGGTAAACACCCACACATCTCTCCAGTGGCAGAAACGTCTGTAGAAGAGGAACAACTGATCTCAGGTCAGGAGTCATTGTGGCAGACAATGCTGAATGCTCCACTGGTTAGACTGTTACTCAGCGGATGCAAAACCTCCAGGGAGTAATTTGGGGAGTTTATCTTTTGTGCTTGATGGGAAATGCCCTGAAAGAGGTAAGTAGCTGAAGTGAATCTTTAAACAGTTGCAAAACATGAGAAATAGGAAGCTGACAAACATTCCTGGTATGCGTCTGGGAATATCATGATCAAAAACGCTGTGGTGGGGTGCTGAGAAAAGAAGGGAAATATAAAAGCACTCGGAGAGCACAAACCTCCGCCAAAGCAGTGTAGGGTCACTGATGCAATGCAGACGGTGTTCCGGATCACCAAAATATAGCCTATTCATCTGTTCCTTGTCCTAATACCCACGTTGTCCGAATTTCACCCAAATCCGTGCAGAACTTGTCGAGTTTTTTTGTACACAGACATACAAACAGACTGTCGGCGAAAACATAAGCTCCTTGGCGAAGGTAAAAATGTTGGCTCTCTCTGTTTGGGTTGAGAGCCCAGAATGTTAATATAATGTCAAAACTCTCAAACAAACAGTAGCCTATTTCCAATCAAATAGATCTGCTAGCTCGTGTATGGCTTTGGGAGCGTCTCCATACCAAGCATCTTATTATCACTAATCTACTCACTGACGGATCATTCTCAAATCATTTAATTTAACCTCAGGTATAAGTGCATCTCACACACCTTGTGGCGACCTTCCAAGGCGCATAATGCTCTTTGCTAAATCGAGCAGAATGACTCTCTGATAAACGGAGTTGGTCGCAATTGGTACAGGAAAAGTTCTGTTGAAAACATAAAAGATTCTCATCTGTCCTAAACGAACAGGCTAATGTCAGTCGTCATGCAGCATACTGTTTAAGACAGCCAGTCGCCTATGGGGCCACATGGAGACCCGTGTCTGAGTGGAAATGTTCGGTCGACAGGGCTACAGGGCATCAAGCGTGCTCTTAATGGTTATTCATGCTTACTGTAATGTATTACCACAGCCTTTGTTTAGATGCATTACAATTATGCTATTAAAGGCTGCAATATTGCTAATATGCAGAGCTACTAATGTTTTAAGAACACATTAATGACCATCACATGGTCTTTAATGTCATTCCTTCATTTTTCAAAACTCCATTAGCTTATCGGCGTATGTTGTAATGGCTCATTGTGCTGTTCTGTACGTTTTATAGCTTCTCAAGGTTTAAACTGTATAAGAACATGTAATGCAGTCTGTGAAATAGTCTAGAATACAAAGTGTGTGTGTGCGTGTTTGTGTGTGTGTGTGTGTGTGTGTGTGTGTGTGTGTGTGTGTGCGGGAGAGGGAAACGGAGAGGGAAAGCGAACACTGACTCATTTACATAGCGTCCTCTTAAAGAAAGTGCAGCTGTTCTCTTCTCCATTTCAGCACTCGCGTAGACTGCGTATCCAGCCCGTTGTTCGCTTTCACTGTTCGCCTTACCAAGTACCACTTGAACAAGAACCGAGTGTGTGCGGTGCGGGGCGCTGTTAGAACCGGCACCATCGTCAAAGGCAAGTCAAAGTGTGTGTGTTGCAGTTAACCGGGTCTTCAACGCACAGTTAATATTGCCAGTGAGAAAGTGAGGATTAGGAGTTCGTATACGCACGTCATCCCGCATCGAAACAGCCTACCCATGGACACGCAGAGCAATGGGAATCGAGAGTGGGAGTAAATTGAGGTTAGTAGTGTACATAAAGTGACTTCATTATTTTAATGATCGGTTCCACCATAATTTTGTAATGTCCACAGGAGAAAATGCGATGGCCTCAACAGTTGGGTGATAAATAGCTAGTTTACACCACAGCTCTCGAAAGAGAATTAATGTCAATGTCTATGCAATGCTTGTGCTGTTCGTTACTCCCCTAAATGTTTTGCATTGGTTTATTGAAAGCGTGGGACTGTTTGTTTTGAAATTAAATGACTGATTTTCCGTCTTCTGTTCTGTTTATTTTTTCATTCGCTTAAAGTGAAATAGTGAATCGGGGACGTTGTAAAACCATGTTGTGAGCCAGGCTGGCGATGACACCCCCCACAGCTTATTAGAAAAAGCTAGCAAGTTATTAAAACAATAGGTGGCCTGTTGAAAAGGAGAATTAATTTCTCCGTGGTCTTTTCTTTGAATATTTCACATAACAACTCCTTTGTTGTCAAATCAGAAGTCTCTTTGTTCGTTATTTTACGCTCAAATCGACGAGGAATTGTGCTTAGTGCTTCAACATTTTAGAACACTAATGTTGTTACAATGACCATGAAGAATATTGCGACCACTGAGATTCAAACATCCGCCCCTCTTACCGTGGAAATACAACATCTCAATTTCATCTGTCACTCTCCTCTCTCTTTTGGGGAAAGCGCTTGCGATCGTACGTGCGTGCGCCGTGTGCTGTGAAAGCGTGCGTGGTATTGCTTATCCATAAGGCAAGCCACACACCCCTGTGTCACACAGTTAAGCAGAATTGAATTTAATTGTCCAGTCAGTATAGATAAGCGGCATATTAACTTAAGGATGATCTCCTCCCTCCGCAAAGAACCCACCGATGTCAGTGGTGTTTGTCTTGCCGTCATGGTGGTCGGACCTCGCCGACCCGTCGTCATTTGCGTTGAAATATCAATTTTAGACTGGAAGATCAGCCAAGCAAATTTGTTATAGCCCATTAGGCTACTGTTCGGAGCATAGCGTAGCCTGCTTGACTAACACCAGTTATGCCAGCCTCAAAGGACGTGAAGTGTTTATCTATGAGTGAATATAAGTGTCTATATATTCATCCTTGTCTCTAAACTTAACCTCAAACTTTGCTCATCTCAAACATGCACGTTTGCATGCAAATCAGTGAAAAAAGCGTTGGTGGTTGGTCAGGTCCCGATGGCTTCCGGAATTCAAACTTAATGGTTTGTAAAAGTAACAGATTACTTACTGCGATGCTTTAAAAATGGTCTCCAACGATTTTAGCACATATGGCGTTGACGCCAATAATGGAGGCGATAATGAGATGACAGCAGAGTCATGTTCACAGCTCCACCAAATGTGTTTGTTTCTATTAGTAGCAAGAAAAAAATGAGTGTGACAGTAAGCATCATGAGCGCATAGAAATAGCTCAGATCATCTAGTGTCATACCTTAGTCCACTCTCATAGGTGTGAGTGACACAGTGCCTTACCTTAGTCCATTCTCATAGGTGTGAGTGCCTTTGAGTCCTAATAGACTTTGAGTTGGCCTTTTCAGAAGGGCTGTACTGTAGGTATTCTGTCAGACCTGGACAGTGCTTAGCGTAGGATTATTGTAATCTTTACAATGTCATATGGCACTCCAGAGGATACATGACCAGAGGATGGAAGCTGTATTAGTATGTAGCAGTATCACTCACACCCTATGAGAGTGGACTAAGGTAATGCACCCTATGAGAATGG
>JAVQKI010179333.1:0-10756 GCA_036025975.1 Nematalosa erebi
TCTCTGTCTCTCTCTCTCTCTGTCTGTCTCTCTCCTCTCTTCTTGCAATCCCTCCTCTTCCTCTTGGTTTTCCCCACTCATTCTCAATCCACTCTCTGTCTCACTTTTCCTGATCCTTCTTCCCCCTCTCTCTCTGTCCTTCTTTCTCTCTTTTTGCTCTCTTTCTTTCTCTCTCTGTCTATTTTTCTGAATTCCCAGAAAGCTCTCAAACAATCAACTGGCTGTTTGGACCCAGTCTGAATCACTGTGTGCGAACGTAATTACTCCAAATGGGGGTTTGGGAGACGACCAGCACATAGAGGGTGTTCCTCGTTTCAGAGCTTCGAAAACACACACACACACACACACACATGCATGCACACACGCACACACTGAAAAAGTGAAAAAGCGTGCAAAATTGCCAAGTGCATCTCCTGAGAGCCAGAGCTCCCAACGTGCCAATCATTCGGAGGCGTCGCTCCCAGCCCTCTCGCACCCCTGTAATTGGCTGCTTGCGGGCGGACGTGTAATTTGGACATAGCAAGCGGAATGGCTGCGGGGTGATGACAGGCCACTCGGGTCCAGATTTAGTGCCCAGCGTTCTGCCCTTGCCCGCCCGCCCGCCTGCCTGCTCGCTTGCTAGCTTACCCACCGCAGCCGAGTCTTTCGTCTCAGTGCTGGCTTCTGCCCTCCCTGCTGTGCCATCGATGGGGGGGGGGGGTAACAGGGTTTTGTGGGCTGCTGTGGCACGATGTCAGACGTGCCGCTTGGATTTTTTTTCACAGGCAGGAAATTGAGCTTGGTGAGAGGAGCATTGTGGGCTGTGTGTGTGTGTGTGCTTGTGTGTGTGAAGAATTGCGTGTGTTGCCAGGGAGGCCCTAAAGAGCACACCGTTAATGTTAGTAATTTCTTTTTAGCAATGCGGTAGCAGCCTTTCTCTTAATCGCACTTCAGCAAGTTCTCAGCAGTAACTTTTTCCATGCATATCAGTTTTTTTACATGAGATGAATTTTTGAGGCTTGTCTGCGTTTAGGGTGGGGAACGGTTGCTGGTTTCCAACTGTCAGTGTTTTTTTCCCTCCTCTCCACATGTATGCTTAGAAAGGTTGAAAAGGTAGCGGTGCCTTCTGTTGTGCTTTAGCAGGCTATTCTGCTACCTATGGGATTTTCCAGTCAAAACAATAGGGGTTAGCATTCTTCAGCTGTGACATCTAAGTCTGGCTGTGGGGCTGCAGGTGTTAGTTTGTGTGTGGGTGTGTGAGTCTATGAGTGTGTGGGTGTATGGGTGTGTGCGTGGGTGTGTGAGTGTGTGTGTTTGTGTGGGTAGAAGGATGCGCCAACTCAGCACAGCAGTAAAGGCCCTGAAGGAGAAGAAGGGGGAGTCGGCTGAATGTGTGTGTGTGTGTGTGGGTGGATGAGTGTAGGAGGCCGAGGGAGGGGCATTGTGGGGGACAATACCTCCACCCACCCCCTCCCCTCATCCGCCCCCTCTCCGTGGGTGTGTGTGGGTGTCACTTATGCGCCAGTCGCCCCCCTCTGGTGTCCCCTGAACCGCCCCCGCATTCTGGGGATGACTACCTGCCCAGGAGTCCCCCTGTCCCCATCTGTCCACTTGTGGAGGGGACTTGGTCTGTGGGTCTGAGGGGGGACAGCCGCCCCCGTTGTCTCAGCCTCACATAATGGCCTTTGGTCAGTAGATCGCCCGGTCAGCATGGAGCTCCTGTCAGGACACATGAGTTATGTGTGAACAAATTTAAACTGCGTTTCTGTGGAATCTAGAAACTAATAAATACTTGCAGTTGGACTATTAGTGAGAGAAAGAGAGAGAGAGAGAGAAAAGACTTTTCTCTTTTATTGAGAGAAAAATCCTGGAAAACAACTGGATTTCATTCGGCAGTGGAAGGTAACCTCTGAAATGAACCTTTTAACACACACACAAACAGAGAAACCACTGCGCCCCCTCTTAAATCAACTTTAATTAGACAGACAGCTGAGGAAAAGCAGAGAGGAAGGGAGGCAGTCACCATGGAAAAGCGTGTACGTGTGCCATGACACTGTGTGTGTGTGTGTGTGTGTGTGTGTGTGTGTGTGTTTGGGAGAGGGTGTGTATGTCTCTGTGTGGGAGAGGATGTGTGTATGCCATGACATCGTTCATGTGGGAGTTTGTCTGAGAGTGTGTGTGTGTGTGTTTGTGTGTTCTTGCGCATGCTAGTCTTGTGTGTGTGTGTGTGTGTGTGTGATGGAAATCTCTGAATTATGGCCACACGTCTTTTTGAAAGCCTGTGTGTGATTTACCCTCATTATGATTAGACTTTGGCTTGTGCCAGCAGTGATCTGTTTAAAGATCTGTGTTCCGCTTCACCCAGACAACTGCCCCGCACTGCGCCACAAATCCTTCACTGCACTGTGCACACCGTAAATATGTCACGTAAACGCACTGAGACTGCCCAGACCCTGGAAAACGCTGTGCCGCCGCCACCGCCGAAACATTGGAGCTGAACATTGTTCTCTCGACTTTGGCAAATATAGGACTGTTCATCTGACTTGTATTACCAGAAAGGCCAGTCTCAACAGTGTCAATGCATTCCAGTGTCAGCAACCAAACTGAAGTCTGGACACTGAGAAATAACTCCCAAGTCTCTCAAACAACTCGCTAAGTGTAATTTGCCATGATAGCACACATGGGCACATACACACACACACAAAGACATAGACACACACACATACACACCCCTGAATACATGCACACAGACACACACACACACACACACACACACACACCTCATATCTCCTGTGTTAGGACAGGGCAGTGTAAAATTTCGACACTTGGCCTGCCTCTCCCCCTCCCTGCGCTGCGCCCGCGCCAGGCTCGAGCCGTGGGAAAGGGGGCCTCTATCTGACAATAAGCAGCGCTGCCTCCGCAGCCCTGGCGGCCCACCCTATAATCCCGGCGGGCCCCGCGAGGTGGGACGCGCTCGGGGTCAGCCAGGGAGAGCAGCCGCAGCTGCTGCCGCTGCCGAGGGCCACTGTTTATTTGGTTTAGTCCAAACCAAAACACTTCCCACAGGGCCCCGTTCACCGCACTCACTCTGCTCACCTCCCCTCCCTACACACACACACTCACACACACACACACACACTCACACACTCACACACCCCAGACCCATATTTTTTCTTCTTTTTAGAGTCTTCTCTTTGTCCATGTTAACACTGAAGGAGAAGAATGTGCTGGACGGATGTGTGATGGACACTTGCGAAACAGCTGGGTGTGTGTGTGTGTGTGACAGCATGCATGTGTGTATGTCCATATGTGTGTGACTGGGTGTGTGCATACACGTGTGTGTCTGTATGTGTGCGTGTGTGTGTGTATGTGAGTGTGTGTGTGTGTGTGCAGCCATGAGTTGTGTGGAGAGTGGTGGGAGTAAACTGGAGGGACCTGATATAGCAGAACTAATACTGAGCTGTCATGGGTAACGGTGTGTGTGGGATGGATCGCAGACCTGCAGCTAGTGTGCTCTGGCTGACAGGGCCACGTGTGCTTGGAGCCTGTTATCTGCATGGGATGTCCAACCGCAGGGCTGGGCTAGGCGCTGGTGCTGGATGATGTTAGCAGCGGGAGCGCTAGTGTTAATGCGTTTCTCAGCTGCGCCCAGTCAGTCAGCTGCAGTATTGATCCGCAGGCTTGGCTGTCTTGGCTGTCAGTGAGGCATCTGAGGGGCGGTGGCTGCAATTAGACCCCCCGGAACAGGAGAGACAAGGCTGTAAAATATAACCAGCCCTTCCTATGGGCTTCTCATTACCACGCAAAGGTCTGACCTGCCCTCATCAGGGTAATTGAGGGTAAATGCAAACACACATACACACACACTCACATACACACATGCATGTGCGCATACACACACGCCCAGGCACACTTACATGTACAGGTGCGCCCTAGGCCTTTTGCGGCCAACCCGCCTCTCCCTCCAGGAGTCAATCATTCTGGGGCAGCCCACTGGGCTCCTCCCTCTGAAGTTTCGCTCATCTGCTAAGGGCCGTAAAAAACGGGGGAAGATGAGGACCAGCTACGCCCCCTCCACACACACACACATACAGTACACACACCCACACACACACGCACACACACACACTCTTGCCTGACCCCCACCACCGCCCCCAGCTGTGTGCTGTCACTCACTCACACACACTCCTTCACTCACATGCACATACACAAACACACAAACACACACTCCTCACACGACACACACACACACACACACACACACACACTCCTCACACACTCCCGGAAGTGAGGGGGGTCCTAGCGGCTTACGCCCACGGACAGGGCAACTGGGGGGAGACACAAAGGGGTACACATGTCCTGGGCTTTTGCACACAAAGAAGGTAGGCTCCTCCACACAGCGCTGACCACAGCGCTCCTGTTCCCCAGCCCCCCGTCAAACAGTTGTCTCATGCACAGATCTGTCATCAGCGTCTGCAACTACTGCGAAAACCATTAACAACCTGCGCCATAGCAGCACCAAAACAAATGTGTAAACTGCTTTGAGTCTTTGAAAGTTTTCTTGCTCAGAGGATTTTTTTAATTGGTTTCGCGTGAGGTAAGAAGAGAAGAAAGAAAAAGACATGCAGGAAATTATTTTTTTTTTTTTTCCTGATATATTTCCAACATGGGCTTTTGATTGTCCGTGAGGTTGGCACTCTTTGAAATCGACCCTCTGTAGCTTCGCCATCAAAACAACCAAATGGGCCTGTCTGTGCTGTGTCTCCTCCGCAGTGGTGGTGGCACTGGAGGAGGAATGTGCGTGTGGCCAGATGCTCCTCTGTCTGCAGCCCACTTCCTGTCCTGTCCTGTCCTGTCTGCCTGGCAGGGGCATGGAGGAGGACCCCCCTGCCTAGGAGTACCTGCTGGGGTCCCACTACACTGCAGCAAGAGGGGGGTCCCTAATGCTCTCTGCGACCCAACCCCAAATTTAAATGTGGGTCTTTTTAGTGACCTGAGGCTTCTAACTATTCCATTGGCAGACCCCATCCAACATGCCCCCCCCCCCTCCCCCCACTCCCTCAACCCAGCCATCCCTAAATGTCCACCTACACGCTTTTAAATGACACACACACACACACTCACTACTCCCCCCTTCCCAACCCACAGATAATAATCCTGCCCCCTCTCCCCTCCCTTCCCTGGCTCATCCCTTCTCTTGACAGCGAGTGGGTGACTCTTGACAGATTGTATTGAACTCTACTGCTGGGAAAGAAGCTGGTTGGACAATAGAGGACACCGGTCCGCGTCCGGACAAGTCCCTACTTGTCTGACCTTATCGCTCAGGGCATGCATGAAGCACAATGCAAAGGATCCTGCTTCAGTATTTGCTTTGTAAATGCGGCTTATTTTTCTGCAGGAAAATCACACAATTTTTGAAAACTAGCTTCATTTTACATGCACTCATTTGAACGCATACAAATGTGAAACATTTAAATTATTCCAGTGGGCTTTTTTCACGCTTATTGCATTTTGCATAAATTTTGAGTTATTTTCCTTAGCATAAAATACACAAAAGGCCTTGGCTCTTCTACTTGCAAGTTTGACTTTGAATAAGACTATGCTGACAGCCGACTGTTATTACTTCATCAGAATTACGCAAAGATCTATCGTTGGTAATTTTTTTTGCGCGCATCCTCGAGGCTACTGAACTGAGATCTGTCCGCTGTTGTCTGTGTCTCATTTAGTTTTGCTGTTGCATTCCCATTATTTCCATGTGAAAACACGATACAAGCCAGGCCACTTCTGACGACACTTTGATAAACGATACGGCCCGCTCAGTTTTAGTTACCTCCAACAGATCATTACCACTTCAGCAGTATGCTTCCTTTGAAATAGCTGATTGTGGCCCTCTGTCTCTTTGCATGCACTGTGAGGCCAAATCTTGCTTTGTGTCCTTGCAGTCCGTGACAAATTTAGGATGAAAACAGTCTAAAGCTGTTTCCCTCGACACAAGTAAATATGTGGCCGAGAATGTGCCTGCTGGCAATGTGAGACTACAGACCGTGGCAAACAAGTGACTTTTTGGATAGCTTTTCAAATGTGCCTGGGTTATCTATGGGTTTGGCAGCTAGATATATGCTTCAAATGGTGTTTCAACTTTGCTTTTAACCGTATGAGAAAAAAAAAGTAATTTTGCTTTGCTATTTGCTTTTGAGCATGTCTCTGGGAATATCTGAAATCTATTGCCATGATTTATTCAGACGTCACCTTTGGTAATTGAATCTAATCTGCAGTTGTCTGATATTGGTGTACATGTATAGGAGCATACGCACCCACATCATCAGTGGCAAAATGGAGTCCATTTGTCTTCATTTGGTGCAACAGGGTTCCCATCACTGTCTTTCCTTTCTTCTCACGTCTACTGCCCAGTCAGCCCATAATTGCCATATATAACAGCTGGGCTGGCTGATAACTCCGGCCATAGTGCACAGTCATTGTGTTTCTGACGCAGGCGCGCAGAGAACACAACAAAACCCAGTTGCTCTAATGTGAGAGAACACAGAATAGGTGGCCCTCCCAAAGGCAGAAATGCAATTACACACAACTATCATTTCGCTGATTTAGAACCTTGACACCCCCAACCTTCCACAACCTTTCAACATTAACCAATCAGGGCTTCTAGGTATTCTGTATTCTATAGTTGCATATATAGAGATTTATATCAATAAAAAAACGAAAACAGCCTCTAGCAAAGTTAAAATCACTGAGCATGTTCAAATTGGTATGGCACTATGAGACTGATATCTGTTGCAATGGCTGTGAGCTGTGATAATTTTCTTGTTGGTAGGCTAGTACATCTGAAGGTTATTAAGATATTAGTCAGCGATGACTGTATCTTACCAATACATGTGTCTCTTTCCTCGCAAAATGCTCACTCTGTCTGTTTGTGTGTGTGTGTGTGTGTGTGTCTGTTTGTGTGAGGGAGAGCACACATGTTAGCCACGGCATCTCTCACGGGGGAGATGGACGGACGCACTGTCTTGTCCTCATCTTTGGCTTGACCTGTGAAGGTCAGACAGTGGATCTCTGAGGCTCTCACATGCTGCCTGAATGAGTTCCCCTGTCCGGCTGGCGAGCCCAACAACAGGCTCTTTTGTGAGCACCACAACTCCTGTGAGTGCATACCCACCTGTGAGCTGACATCCCCCATCCATTCCCTTCCCCTCTCTCTCCCCGCTACAGACGTGTGAAATCCCCATCAGGGAGAGGAGGGGAGGGGAGGGGAGGGGAGGCGAGGGGTTGCTGGTGCTGGTGCCCCTGGCCAGGGCCAGCTGTTTATCTACTACCACATAGGGGCTGGTGTGGGCCATCCCTAATATGATACACATGGCCTGCTTCCTGTTTGGGCCACAGCGGATCTTTGTGAATGTGTGTCTGTGTGCATATGTGTGTGTGTTTGACACGGTTTGACGAGACGTGAAGGGTCGACCTGATGTCTGTGTGAGAAAGTGTGTGCGTGTGTCTGCCAGGCGGGAGGTGGAAAGTGATGGTATGTGTGTGTGTGCGTGTGAGTGTGTGTGTGTGTGTGTGTGTGTGTGTCTCACTGGGAGCCCCGTGGTGAGCATCCCGCCGTGTGTGTGTGTGCGGTGAGTGTTAAATGAGGGCCTGTCAGGCCCAGGCCTCTGGGGAATGCCAGACAGGTCAGTGCGGTATGCAGCCGCGTGGGAACGACACAGTCCTCACCACCATGCCAGCAACCCAGCACATACACTCCCTTCCTTTGAAGGAATCTTGCCGCTTTTTCAGTCATGAAAACTACAAACCAACAGATTCGGTACAGTACATCCATTTCTTTTACCATTCAATCAATAAAAAACAATAATAAATACATAAAATTAAATCTCTCAGGCCAGTGACGTCATAGAACACCCTTAATAGAGGCGGGGGGATGATGCTAAAGCGAGCCGAGTGTGGATAGTTCGTGAGGGATAAAATAAATAAAATTAAAACTCTCAGGCCAGTGACGTCATAGAACACCCTTAATAGATGTGGGGGGAGGATCCTGAGGCGAGCCGAGTGTGGATAGTTCGTGAGGGAAAGCCTCCCGTAAGCTTCGTTATTAACACGCATCTGATGCGTTAATTAATGCCCCAGTGGCTTGTAAATTGACCCATCAACATCTGTGTGGATCCAGTGAAGCTCCTGCTGCTTTCTCATACGGGGATCAGTGCGTTTGATATAAATCCACCCCCAGTCATGAACTTAATGAGTGGGATCAGGCAGGCAGCAGGCAGGTCCTGCCTTCACTGGGGGCAGGCCAGATTTGACCAGAGTAGGGAGGTACGGGTGGGGAATGTTCCGGAGTCTATCCACCTCGACTTATGCAGTAATGCCTTTGCAAACCCTACCTGGGATCAAGAACACCCTCCTGCCTTTGGCGGTGATGAGAGGGGACCCCTTTGATGGTTCCAGACTAATTAAACGTTTTTCTCTCTTCTTATTTGAAAGAGGAGGCATGCCCTGGCAATTGGGCCTCTCGAAAGCAGACCGTTGATAGGAAGCATTATATTAAGATCAGGGTAGATGACGGCCATTTGGAGCACAAGCTGGAAAAGTTTGCCTACACTCTGAGTTCATAGGCATTTCATGAAATTGATTCTTGCTCTTCAAGGGTTGCCAAATACCTCTGCTGCCTCCACAGTATATGATTCAGTGGATTGTATTTGGAGCTCAGACATTTTTACCTAACAATAAAAAATTATGCAGAAAGAAATTTTTTGTCTTATATGTCATTTTCTTGCACAAGGATTGCGTAACTCTTGGCTTATGTTCCCACAGATGAATTCCATGACATTGATTTGTTTGGGTTTGAGACAGACAGACAGAATGCTTTGGCAGGTAGGGGCTGTGGTCTCCTGATGAGAGGTTAATCAGTGACATCAGGGCCTCCCTGTGTGCTCCTGCCACTGGCCGGCCTCCACCGTATCATCCATCCTGAGGCCTAATCGAGTTATCATATCAACAAATCTCTCATCAGGGGCCCACGCCTGACACTCACAGAAAGAGACGCCGCCGACACGACAAATTTCTAGCAGCGGGATGTTGCCAAGGAGGTATCAATGGCACCCGTAACCCCCTCTGCGCCACCCTGCGGTGAGGGCGCCTGCCCCGGGCACCATGACCAGCCTCCGACCCCTTCTTCTGGCCAGGGGAGGTTTTTGAACGACGTGCTCAGAGGTGGGGGCTTATTTACCGCGACGCACAATAGGCCAAGAGGCACAATGAGCGGCAGTACATCACCGAGACTGTCAATAAATCAGAAGCCAGCCCACGGACAATTAGCTGAAAGGCCGAGAAGGCTTCACGGCCTATCTGCACAGGGCCACTGTAGACAAACAGTCCACCCACACATAGGGGCAGCTGCCATGCCTCTCCTCTCTGCATCTGGCTGGCCCGTGTGTTAACACTCTCACCAAGCCTCAGCGCTGGAGTGCGAGCGCTGATTTCCTCCTACGTGAACGAATTCAACAATAACTGCCTTGTGTTTCATGACTTATCCTTCTCCCGATCTTATTTCTTCATGACTTCTGGCTATATTGTATTTATGTAGGTTATGCCAACAAAGTTGTCCTTTATGTTATTTTCGTTAGCGGGGCAGATGAGGTTAAAGTGAATCCGACCGATGTCCTGGAAAACATAATGTCCCCTTTGATTCGGGTTCCATGTTAGATAATTTAAAAAAGGTCTCTTTTTTTTCGGCACGCACACTGCCATAGCATCTACATCCCAGATGAAAAAGAGGATGAGAGAAAATCCATCTGTTCGCAATAGCCTAACAAGAACGCACGAGCCTTTAGGGCAATTAGAGTTTTTGCTCGCCTTGGACTACCAGCCGCGCTCCCTGGTTCTAACCTACCTCTCAAGTGTCTCAGTGCCATGGATGCATTTTGGTGGCTTGGCTTTAGATTAACTGTTCTCAGCAGGATGAAAAAGAGACGATGTTCGTGTCTAATGCAGGCCACACATTTCGTCTTTGGAGACCACAACTTTTTTTTTTTTTTTTCAACACAGATGAAAATACAATGTCCAAACACAAGCCAACTTGTCTCCGTGTCTGGTGCAATGCTTCGTAACAGACTCAACAAATGTGATTTAGCAATTTTACTGCTGTCCTTTTTTTTTTTAGTCAAATGAGCTCAATTGGGAAAATATAGACTTTAAAAGTTCAAGGAAAACTAATTATAGGAGGAGAAGCTAGCAATGCCATATTGTGCAGAGCGGAGAATGAGGAATGGCATATAACAAAGGCCTTGTTGTTGTGCAGGCCAGGCCCCAGAGTCATACCCAGGTTTTCAGATCGGGAGGCTAATGACTTAAGGAGCCGGCCCCGCCATTAATCATCCCTGTGGACACTGTAGGCAGAGCTGGGCAGGAGCACGGCCTGTGTCCGGGCAGGCCACTGACCCATGGCCTGGTCACTACCTCTTAGCCAATGGGGCGAGCTGGCCGGAGCGGTGACCGCAGCGCTGAGGGCTACCTGCTGCCTGAGACAATGCAATTGGAAACAGCCTTCAGGATGATGGAGGGCGGCAGATTATCCACGCTGACCACTCGTATGATTGAGCCCACATATGACCGCTGACCACATGCAGAAATGAACCAGATTGTTAAAAAATATAACGAGTCCCATTAGATTCGGTCACCATCGATTCAGCATCGTTATTGTTGCTATTTTAGGACCATATTGGTCTTTCTAAAGGATGCCAGAATGAGGCATACTGAGAGCAGCTTGTAT
>JAVQKI010179430.1:0-14378 GCA_036025975.1 Nematalosa erebi
CCCCCCCCCCCCCCCCCCCCCCCCCCCCCCCCCCCCCCCCCCCCCCCCCCCCCCCCCCCCCCCCCCCCCCCCCCCCCCCTGGCCTGGGCTGATTAAAACCACGAGTGTCTGTGAGCTATGATCTGACTCTCTCTTTTTCCCTTTGACACACACAAACGCACACACACTGACAGACACTCTGGATTTTTATGACGGAAGACGAACTTTGGGAATAAGAAAAAAAACATTTGTCATTTTCATGCCGTCTGCTGCTTTGGCACCACTATGCTGACCTTGAGCTCCATACTAAAGCTGCTAACCGTGCTAAACTTTGGGTGTGTGTCTGGAGCAATCATAACCATGGAAACAGCGGTGAGTAAACTGGCCGCTGGGACCAGCGGAGAGATACACACACACACACATACACAGGAGATGAGAAAAGACTCTCAGCAGCACCAACCCAAGACTGGTGAACACCGGGATTCATATAAACTCATCTATAAAAACAATGTTAATGCCAATGAGGTAACAGATGATAAGTTAATCAGCGATGAACTTAGCACTAGTGATAAAGTAAGAAGTCAATCTAGAGGTAGGGCTAATCAAGGTCTCAGCAGAAATATGATGTTATTCAGTGATCTTTGGGCTGACACAAAATTCAGTGATGAAAACTCTGACAGCATTCTGCTAAGGGATGTTAACACCGGTGAACTTGGCACAGAGTTAAACTCCATTAAATATGGTGCAGATGACCACAGTAATTTGAAGATGAATTCAGATGGAGATTCAATGAAGGATTTGTCCTTATACTCTGCACAGACAGACGCTGCTGGGAGTATCAATTATCTTGAAAGCAACAGTGTTGAATCTAGTGATGTAAATCATGTTGCGATGAACAGAATGGGATACGCTGGCTCTCTTGGAGATGACAGTGTTAAGTCTGCAGACCAAGCAGGTGAAAGTGTATCTTCTGAACATGCCGGATGTAACAGTGTTGAACCTTGTGACCATAATGGAGGTGACGGTGTTGATTCTGCTAGCCATGCCAGAGGTAACAGCACTGAATCCTTTGACCATGACAATGCCAGAGGTAACAGCACTGAATCCTTTGACCATGACAAAGATCACAGTGTTGAATCTTCTGAACATGTACAAGGTGACGGTGTCGATTCCGCTAGCCATGCAAGACGTAACAGTATTGAATCTTCTGACCATGATGATGATGACAGTGTTGAATCCTTTGACCATGGTGGAGGTGACAGTGTTGATTCTGTTGATCATGCGGGACGTGAAAGTGCTGAATCAGCTGATGAGCCAGAGGGGCCGGTGGTGAGAGTGCACGGGGGATTGGTGCGTGGCCTCACACTGGACAAAGCACACGCCTTCTACGGAATCCCATACGCCGCCCCTCCAGTGGGACAGCGACGCTGGGTGCCACCACAACCTGTGTCTCCATGGTTACAAACGTACAATGCCACCTTCCCTCGGCCGGCATGCATGCAGGCCTGTGCTGGAGAATTCGCTCAGACATGCCCACGCAAGGTATGCTTACTCACAGCCAATCAGAGAGCAGAACACAGTAACAATGCACCAATCACAGTGAGCATTTATTGCCATTCATCACCATTATCAGTGAGCTCCTCAATAAAATATTATGCTCAATACTCATTCAACCACAGACTAGACTAATGAGATGTTTTGTATCCTCTAAAGACAGAGTAACATTCAAAATTGTGTGTAAAAATGTTTTATGCCAAAGGTGTTTGTATGCATGTGTGTGTAGGTCAGTGAAGACTGCCTGTACCTGAATGTCTTTGTTCCTGTGAACGTGGACCTGTCACTGCCAACGAAAACACAGCTGCCAGTCCTTGTGTGGATTCATGGCGGCGACTTCATTGCAGGCTCCGCCTCCCGTCCCCTCTATGACGGACGTTTCATCAGTAACTATAGCAACACAGTGGTGGTCAATGTGGAGTATCGATTGGGTAAACAAAAAAATATAGAAATTCACAAATGCACAGGCCACAAACTCAGACACACATATACACACACACATGCACACACACACACATCAAATCACACAATTTGTACAACCTAATGTGTGCTGTGTATGTGTGCAGGTGCGTTTGGGTTTCTGGTCACAGGTAAAGATCCAGAGCTTTCTGCCATTGGAAATTATGGGATGTTGGACCAACAGGCAGCCCTGGTGTGGATTAGAGACAACATTCGAGTTTTTGCAGGAGATCCAAAAAGGGTACGTGAGTACAAAAATGAGTTCATGGGTGTGAATGTGTGTGTTCGTGTGTGATTTTATTTTGTCATGTTACAGTAAGTATGCCAACACTAAAAAACAAGCTTTCAGTGTATGTGGTGTGTGTGTGTGTGTCTCTCTGTGTGAGTAGGTGACCTTGGTTGGTGAGAGCGCAGGTGCTCAATCCGTTGCCCTCCATCTGATGATGAGGAGCAGCGAGTTTCTCTTCAGCCAAGCAGCCATTCACAGCTTGCCATTCTCCATACCACTCAAAACCAGGTGACCAAAACCTACCTGTGTGTGAGTGTGAGTGTGTCTGTGGGCATACCCGCGTGCATGCTCACTGAACATATGCCTATACGACTAGTTGATTAGGGTGTTAAAACACCACAGCGCACAAGGAAGTTAAAATATACTTGTTCTAAACTGTACAGAATGTTGCCTTACAAAAAAAGTCTACTAAATGAGCAGTCTAAACATAAATAATGTTTAAACTAAAAATAATTATCTGTCCTCAGAAAGGAATGCTTAACTGCATACTGGTGTACAGACAACCTCCACTATAAATATATGATGTGATGAGAATTAGTGCATTTATTCTGTCATGTAAACATGGCTGCTATAATTGAGATAATGGACAGTAGTAATGTTGTCTGGGCAGCAGTGGTGGTAGTGTAGGATTTTGAACAGAGGCAGAGCTGTATAGCGGTCACAAGATGGGGGCTGCTGTAGTCGTCATGTGTGGGTATTTGTTTAACAATTTGGACGTTGGGAGGATGCTTGGAGTTTGACTAATGTTTTCAAATCTAATTTAGGTTGTGTGGGTGGTGGGTATCTGTTTGGAGGTTTGAACTTTATTGTATAGGGCCACAGGCACTAAAGGTCATACGATGTCTAGGATTTCTGTATAGTGTGAGAAAGCCTATGATTTTTGACCCAGTGAGGCATTTCCTTCTCTTTTTCGTCTTTGTATTTTGAGTATGTTTGTAGGAGGCAGCATTGATAATTTATGGTTATGTTGCAGGTGGGATGCCCAGAGGTTGGGCCGAGACTTTGCTCGCATGGCAAACTGCTCTGCCTCTGACCTGATCTGCCTGAAGAGTCTCAGCTCGCATGATGTGCTCCGTGCTCAGGTTAAAGCTGGTGAGCACACTCACGCATAAGCCTTTTTTTTTACACTATTGAGTGGATGATGATTAGAAATTATGTTCATTTTAGGTCCCTTGAAGGAGGTAACAGATATCCACAAGGCTACTTTTCATATGCTGCTTAACCATAACCTGGCTAAACCCATCGTGCTCTCCAAGCAATATGATATTGCCCTGTCGCTCAGCATGGCCACCAAGCCTCTTTGCATTTCGATGCACTTGCTTGAAATGATCAGAGTCAAATCAAAATTGGACTATTGCGTAATAGAGGTAGGTCTGACGTGATAGTTAAGCAACGTCAAGCAGCTTTTATTTACATCAAACATGGTGGCCACTGAGGTACAGGTGTAGTTTTTTTTAAGAAAATTGAACAAAAATTCACTCTTGAAGCAGGTCTGTCCAATAGCATAAAGGTATTTTGATCTACATCCATTGATCCTGCCTAATTGAAGTGGTGGTGATGGTTATATCTTTCCAGACCTTTTGAGCTCTTTGACACTATCAACTGATCATTAAATCAAATGATTATTTAAAAAACAGTTCATAATTCCCTTCTCTTTACAGGATCAAAGATTGTAAACCCCTTCCGGTTTCTTGAGGTGTTTGAGACCTGGGGGCCGTTTATTGATGAGGTGCTGATCGAAGACCAGCCAATCGCAGCCTTCCAAAAGGGCTACTGGCAAAGAAACAAACCAGTCATCATCGGTGAGTGTCATGACTCTGTCTGTCTATGAACATAAACAGTCTCATATGACCTGTCTACATAAATGCCTTGGCATGTACAGTAGCAGCAGTGTTGCTAACCCTTGACTGCACTAATTTTATGCTACAGGTTAGTGTTTCTGTTAGATAAAATGCTATTGGACAAGGTTGCTATTCTGTGAGCAGAGGTGAGGTTAGAGGTGGCCTCCTATGAAAGACTTCAGAAAGAGTTAATCTTTAGCTCAGCAGACCACAAACTGCATCTTTAGCTCAGCAGTCTTGAGGCTGGTGTGTGTAATTACTTAAATGCATGTCTCTGCATTCATTTCACACCAGGCTAACCACAAACTCAACTAATACAAAGTGACTGTGAATGAACTGAATTAGCTCACAGTTCTAATTCTTTTAGCTGCTGACTTCAGTTCAGTTTGAGTGAGAAAATATGAAGAAAACAGCCACAAAGTTTGCGTGGTACTGGTAGGAACTTGCACACTAGAAAAGTTTTACAAATTTTTATGGCACTATAGTTTTACTGTAGGGTTACTCTTCTCTTGCAATCCTATAGCACCTGGCAACAAGAAAGACTTGGTTGTGGAAAATTGTGTTTCTTTTTATTTCACTCAGGCCTATATTTTCAATGATTGAAGAAGTATTTTCTGTGTATATTTTTGTTTCTCAAATTATTAACTTTCCATTTGTCAATGTGTTAGTCTTCAGAGTATGCCTGCCTCTAAATTAGAGCAGCGCCCTTTTCGATCATCACATTAAGGCACAATAACAGCGCCTCTGCGAAGGTAATTGTAGGTATGAGGAGGTAAATTCCAGTGAGACTTTCTGAAACAGACATTCATAAACGTTTACAGGGCAAAGAGAGTAAAAGTGAGAGCGTCAGTACCAGTCATTAGAGTGATGTGACGTGATCTTAGCTTCCCAGGCGCAGCCGCAACAGGCCACCGTGAGGACCTCATTAGGCCTCCAGTCACATGCCTGGTCACAATGCTCCCTGACTCTCCGCTCCGACACAGAAGCAGCTCTGTCACGGCCCAACCTGGGTTTACTCATCTTACACATGAATGACTATCAGACCAAGAGCTATCTCACATCACCGACTCCTCACCCGCATTTATTCACCATGAGTGTCAGTTAGTGTCTCTAGTGTCTCTCAGAGATATCATCAGCTGAGCTGCTGTGAGTCTGCTATGAATAACTGAGAACAATGTTATCATCCACAGTCACTCAGTGACATTACAATCTCCTGCTCTGCCTTAAGTTGTTTTCTCTCACACTGAGAAATGTCAAAGTTGGCCTGTTTCCTCTCATACTCAAGACATCACATCAAAATGTATGAGATGTTGCCATTTTGTGGAGAGGTGAGCGGAACATGAGAATAATGTAAGACTGGGATGTTATAAATATTTCACTACAACAGAAAGAAGTCATTTTCTGCAGAATATTTCAACCTTTTTAAATGTAAACTGTAATCAATAGATTTTTTGCTAGTCTATTGAAAAACATTTTGCCTCCCTGCCTGTGTGTTCCAGGGACGACTTCAGAGGAGGGGGTCATTTTTGTGTTTGGGGTGTTCAGCAAGCCTGTGTCAGTGTTGGAGAGCATGGCTTACACCACCGCCATCTTTAAACAGCACACCCTCACTGTCCTCCACAAGTACCTGCCTATGTATCTCTACTCAGACCGCCGTACCATGCTGTCTCAGGTAGGCATCTGGAGCAGGTGTGTATGTGTGTGTGTGTGTGTGTGTGTGTATGTGTGTGTGTGTGTGTAAGTACTGTATGCATAATGTTTGAGATGAAATGAGTGAAATACTGTTTAAAAGATTTATGCTCTGTGTCTGTGTGTATGTATGTGTGTGTGTGTGTGTGTGTGTGTGTGCGCGTATGTGTAAGTACTGTAAGCACAATGCCTGAGATGCAGTGAGTAAAATACTGTTTTAAAGATTTATGTTCTGTGTGTGTGTGTGTGTGCACACATGCATCCAGGGCATCTGTCTTTGTTAAGAGATATTCTTGTGTATTCTCTTTAGATTGTGACAGACTTTGTCTTCTTGTGTCCGTCACGCTACTCCGCACGGTCTGGTGTGTCACTGGGTGCGTCCATGTGGATGTACGTGTTTGACTACACCCTATCAGACAACCGCGCATGGGCAGGGCTAACATTCTGCTACGGCCATGCCTGCCACGGCGCAGAGCTTCCCTTCCTGTTTGACTCAGGCCCCGTGGCCAACCTGACATTCAAGCCTCCCGAGGCGCTGCTAGCCAATCGGATGCTTTGTTACTGGGGGGCCTTTGCCCACTGCGGAGATCCCAACTCTCGTAGTCACCAGACCCAATTCTGCAGAGATCAGAGGCTTCCTGTCTGGCCCCAGTACACCTACGACAATGGCTGGCCAATCATGAACCTTACTATCCCAACCCATGCCCAGCACGGCTCCAGGGACCACATTTGTGACTTCTGGGACAACTTGGACATTTATTAACAAGTGCCAAAAGAGAGAGAGAGAGAGAGAGAGAGAGAGAGAGAGAGAGAGAGAGACATTTGCATTTTTTTTTGTATGCTTTTGATCAAAGAATGATTAGGTTGGGTTAATTCAAATGTAATGCTTTATATTTATAAGAAATCTATTTCCGTATCAGTTTAATGACGCATAAAAAGAAAATATTAATTCTATATTTTATTAACTTAATCAATCAGCTTGATAAGTAATTGTATGTTTTTTGTACAGGGTATGTAATAGTGATTCATCATGCTGGGGCAGGTCGGCACTTTCCTCAACAATCATCACTTTCATCACTTGTGTTGATATTTGGATACTGTGGGCATTTCCGTAAAATCCATAATAACTTGTACTACAATCACATGTTAGCTGGGCTCAAAGTCTTGTTTTTTTTTTTACACCTAATACACACAAGCAATATCCAATGACCTCTGTAATGCTTAAATTGTTTTATTCATTTGTCATTAAATACACAATTAGCTGAGTCAGTACAAAAGATACCAAAAATAAAAACTTCAATCCTCGTTGTTCTTCTCATCGTCTGATGTCTCTGCTGTTTGTGGGTGTGTGTTAAGAGACGTGTGTGTATATAACACTCGGTCCACGCAAAGTAGCTTACACACACACTGCAGCACAGAAGCCAAAAGCTGCTGTTTGCATGACACACTCTCCAGTTCACCCGTCCAGGGTTTGGGGGAGGCACTGGAGCGGAGTTTGTCCAGTATGCAGGCCTGGAACTGCAGGAAGAGACGGGGCTTGTGAGAGTGTAGTGTTCTGGGGACGCACAGAACAGACTCCGCCAATAAGCTGCGTACCTGAGGCTCAACCACCCAATCGGTGGACAGTAAGGAGTGAGAAAAGAGCACTTCAAAGACTCCACCCACTGGAACCACACGCCCAGCACGCAGAAGCTGATGACACAGGTCAGGAGGAGGAGGGAGTAGCCCCTTGGATTTGTCAGTGGAGGGATGTGATTGGACGGTCTGAAGAGACGTGTCCTCTGTTTGGTTAGGGTGAGAGTCATGAGGCTGGCCTGGCAAAGTGAGAGTGTGTCTGTCCTCACAAACACTGCGCAGCATCGTGAATACGCCCTGACACACGTTCACGCACTGATCCAGGGGACCTGGTCCGGGGGCACAGAGCAGTAGTGTGTGTGGGTGTAATATGTGCTCGCTGGGTGAGTGTGTGTGTGAAGTCTGTGTCGGCATGACTCCCACACAGGCAAATCTGTGTCCACCCAACACAATGCGACTGACTGACGTCACAGTGGCAACGCGGCCCACAGGGGCAGACCGTGATTGGCTGAGTTGGCAGAGCAGATTCAGAAGAGGCAGGTCCACACACTCAGCCAAGCAGAGCTGCTTTTGCCTGGCCTGCTGCAGGAGGAGGTCTGGACACTTTACAGGAGAGAGGAGCACACACACACCGAGCTCTTCAGCACACACACACAGCCGACGCACTGTTGTCGCGTGGCCGTTACCCACATAGTTCTCAAACACACTCACAGCTTCATCTTCAGCAAACACACTCTCATTCAGAACCAGCACTCTGATTGGCTCCTTACTCTTCCGCTCGAATAACACTGTCCAGTCACAGCCCAGAATAAACCCTTCCCGCACACATGACTGACCAATAGGTAAGCCCAACACTGTTGCGTACAACAGAGGAAAGTGTGTGTGGATGAATCTAATTGTCTCAACCATGCCCTGGCCCACATTCCACTTCCAGAAAAAATCACAGATGATTGGCATGAGAACTTCAGCCTGACCAATCCCAACTCTTCCTGTCATGTATCCACATACAAGCCCCTCCAGAGTGTCACCATGGTAAATGGAGGAGTACAGTGAGGAGACATATGGGGTCACCTGACGCATGATGATGTCATCCAGGCCATCATAACAGAGGTGCAGTAACTGATTGACCAGGTGTCGGGCTTGAGCGTTTGAAACTTCCCTCCTTGCTTTGCTGTGTGCATAGATCCTTCTAAGCAGAGAGGCTAGCAGAAGTAGAAAAGACTTGGAGCCATCCGCTGTCATTGTGCAGTGAGCTTGAATGCAGTCCACAACCATTCTACAAAACAGAAAATGTTATATACTATTATCCTAGTAATTTACTGTTTAATATATACTGTTTTTTTTTTTTTTACGTTATTTCATTATCTTATCTTTCTATTATTAATTTTAGATAATTAAGAGAGAGAGATGTAGCCTACCTGGCAACTGGGTGTTCCAAATGCAGTGACTTCAGAATCTTCTGTCCGTGTCGGGTGAGCAAAACTTCTCCAGTGTCTCGTGTGAACAGAACCAAGCCACCATTCGGTCCGAAACTGCGCAGAACGACTGCCTCAAGCGCAGAGACCACGTCCAGGGTCGACCTAACATACCCACTATCAACTCCTTCCATGCTTTAGCCTACGCCGCATATCACGGTCAACAAAAAATACCAGATTGCCGTCCAGTCTTAAATAATTACATCTTATCCGGCACAGAGGACGTGAGTTATCATTCTCGTTAGAGAGGCGTTTTCACGTAAGAGTAGCCTACCTTTTCAAAATAAGCAGAGCCAGTCTTCATGTCACGAACCTTGACGCTAATGCAGTAATGTAATGATTGTAGGTATTACGTAAAGTTAACCCTTTGAAATCTTCACAACAAACCGATAAATCTACTAAACTAAACGCTACATTTGGATATATTTGTCTCCTAAGTTGCACATGACGTCCCCTGTCTTGGCGGATAGCTTCCCTTCGTTTCCTGGACAACCCTCTTCTTCTGTATAATGGCATACCTTTGTTAAACACATTATCGCCCCTTAGTGGACTGATATGTGACCTGCATGAAAACACAAAAATGTGAATGAAGGATGACAGGATCGATTACATTTAAAACAGATTAATTCAGATGACTGTGCACAAGTATCTTGTGTTTTTGTCAATTTCTTGCTTAAAGTCCAGACACCTTCACCCGGCGATGAAATTAAAAAGGAGAACGTGGTGATAGTGGAACCGGCTGCTGCAAAGTTTATTCAAAAGCTGTCATTATAGGCACCTTTCGTGCCCTCTGCTGAAATCCGTCCTCTGCATTTGTGTGTGTGGTTTATGAATATTCCAAATTGGTGCTAAAAGAGGACAGGTGAGATCATGAATATTCAGGCTGTCTAACTGGAGGACATAAACCTGAGGTGTCCTCATGTGCCATGGTATAACCCTCAGCATAAGTCTAAGTATATTGCCTAAAGAATAGTAGTTTGCATAGACCTATGGATAGTCAAGTTTTTTGCATAGGACGTCTTTAGCTATAACATGCAAGACAGAACACAGACAAACTCTGTGACTCTGAAGTGACTCATCCATATCACAGCATCTATCCTGTTCACAGTTTTTTCTCTCTTTTTCTGCCCCCTCTCTTCCTCCCTCCCTTCCAACCTCTTCCATCCCTTTTCCTTTGCTCCCATAGGACCTGACAGACACAACTGAGGAGCGGTCTCCCTCTCTCCTCCCTCCTCGTATCATTTTATCTCTCACATCACCACCCTGCTGGAATACTTGTAAAATACCCTGCGTTCCAAAATCATCAATGCCCTCTGTGATACTGTTCTAATGCAACTGTCTTGAATTTTAAACAACTGAAGGTAAGGAAATCATACAATTTTTGTTACCTTTCATTTAGTGTTTTTGTTTTTTTTGTCGTTGTTGTTGTTGTTGTTCAGTTTCTTAGGAATTCTTGTGTATCTTGTAGCCTATAGTATGCTCTTGGATGGATCATTTACACACTGTCCTACTTTGTGGGGTCTTTAACTCTAGTAATTGATTGATTACCCTCCAGGCTCGCTACATGCAGTGTTCTTGTCCTCTGGAATATCTCTCAAAGCCATTGTGCACATTGGTTATTGCGTTTGCATGTTCACTTTATGTAGTCCTTGGGCTGCTTCTGTGTAGTCCTTGTGTTGTCTTGGTGACAGCTGTCTCATCACTTTGTTTAATGCTGAGACTGCAGCTTCCTCTTATTCACACTTGCATCTGTGACTGTTGATGAGTTATCTGTGACTAGTGTGTTTGGTTATTTGTTTATTCACATACAGTAAATACACTCTAGTATGTTTTTAAATCTCCAGAAAATGTGTCAATTTCCTTAATTGCAGTGGTGAATTGCCTCTCTAGTGCTGGTACGCAGCCATCTCTAAGCCTCACTGAACAGTGACATGTTTGATTCCTTAGAAAAGCATCTTTGGATGCCATGGTTGCATGATCATTATTCAGAGCACTGTAAACGAAGACGCAAATCAATGTGTGCTTACTGGGCGAATCTCAAAATAATCTCAAGGTGAAACGCTCCCTTTACAGCTGCAGTGAAAGTGATCTCAAATCACGCCTCGTGCTGGGACATCTGAGCCTCCTTCCGCCCCTCAACTGTGTGCCCATACCGCTCCCCCTTTCCTCGCCCCTACCCCTACCCCCACCCCCACCCATTTCTGCCCACTGTATATACCTTCAACCCTGCCCCACCACAATGAGCCCAAACCCTCAATATCAACCCTTCCCCCCTAAACCTCAGGCCCCAGTGTCCCTGGGGAACGGAACATGACACATCCGGACATCCGTCAATCCAGTAGGGAGGGCCAGAGGAGTCGGATATCACTCCATAACTGAGATGTCCTACATGGCGTATAGTCACTTAGACAGCAGCCTATTGTAAGGCTTGTCTCCAAAGCACTAATATAGTTTGGACTGTATCTAACCTTGAGATGATGAATATGTCATCACATTTACATTTGTGCGTTTAGCAGACGCTTTTATCGAAAGCGACTTACATTTGTCCTTCTGGGCCAGTCTCACCTAGATCAACCCTAGGGTTAAACGCCTTGCTCAAGAGCACAAGTGTGGCAGCCAGGAGCCAAACCCACAATTTCCAGGCAACTAGCATGCTAGCCATGTTCCTTAACTGCTAGGCTACCACAGCCTCTTTTCAAGGGTGAAATTCATTTCACAAGTTCCAAGTCTGGGTCACAGACAGTTTATGAGAATAAGAATGTCCAAGATAAGATGTAAAATATCTCATTAGAATGTTACATGGTTTGATAATATGTCATGTTATTAATGATTTCAGGCTGAACTTGTTGCCATGTCTGACTGGAATGGCCTTGCGTTCCTTCTTCTGGGAGCCAGGTAACTTCAGATTTGCACATACACACACACACACACACACACACACACACACACAAATGCAGACAAAAACACACCCTCACCCACACTCACACCCATAAACATTGAACCACACACACACATACAGTACACCCACAAGCAAACACACCCACACAGAGAATGAGCCGTCATTTTTGTCTTATGTGTGTATGTATGTTAGGTTGATCACTGTGTGTGGAGAGGCTCTGGTGGCCCCTGGTGCTACTTTGGCTCCGCCCATTGCAAGCATAAATCCAAAGGAGGCGGGGCCTAGTGGACGTCCTCCAACCCCTGGGCCGACGCATCACACCAGAGTCAATGAGCTCAGGGAAAAATTCATGAATGAACTCAAGCACATACCCCGTGAGTATACCCCCCCCCCCCCACACACACACACACACACACACACACACACACACACACACACAAATGTATAAGCATGTCCAGCTCAGAACAAGATAACAGAAACATTATGTATGCTGAAGAAAGTCATAAGATCTCTAAATTCTTTTAAGAAGTGATAAGTTTGTTTACAACTCAAACAAACAGGAACTGAGCATCATTGCTGGCATGGCTGACTTTCAGTGCAAACTCACTGATGGTCCTGCTGTTTTAGCGGCACCCAATTGCGCACACACCCACACACACACACACACACACACACTGTGGCTAGGCCTGCAGTTATCCCTGCAGGTCACTTCTCCACCAGCTGGGTCAGCATCCTTTACCTGATTGCACACACACACACACACACACACACACACACTTACTGATAAACACTCCATACCGACATAGGGTCAGCATCCTTCACCTATGCAGAGGTTCGTGACAGATGGACCCCAACCTTGAAGGTCACCCTGCTCACCCTGCCCTGCCTCCAGCCCCCAGCAGCAGCTGATATATAAATAGAGCCTCCTCCCTGAGGCCTGCTCCCTAAGGGGCTCCAACACCAGCTGTCTGGATGACGCCACACAAGGGCAAATATGAGTGTGTGAGTGTATGGGACTGAGCAGTATGGCTGCAAAAAAATGCTATTGTTTTAAGGAGGAATCCGGTGGCTTATTGTTCACCACCCCCGCCCTCCCTCCCAACAAAACCAACTGTTTTTGAAAGTTCTGGCCATGCTTTGAATGTTGAAAATTGTGAAAATTTTAATTTTGGATAGTACCACCTGTTTCAGCCTGATGAATAGCTGTTCATGGAAAATCAATTTGAACCTGTCTGGTCTTCCGTTGTAGTAGTGATAGTGTACTTGTAAGTGATGAAGTTGGTTATAGGCTAGCACCACCCAGTGCTTCCACTCAGTTCTTCATTTATCCTCACACTGGGCCAGGTATGTCAAGGTCAAGGTCAAGGAGTTTATTTGTCACATACATTGAAATACTAATGTACAGCATGTAGTGAAATGGCATAAATTAGCAAAAGAGTAAAAGAAAGATAGGCTAGACTACAAAAGAAAATAAATAAAAGCTAATGAAATAAAATGTATGTATCCGTAAGCTTAGGTTTCCACCGACTCCGGGGTTAGTGGGCCGATCAGCGGACAGAGGGAGGGCTGAAAGTGATGCCGTTGAACCAACATATATCAAGCAGTAGTAGCGATTGGCTGAAGCAGAAAGTATCTGCCCACCTGCAAGCAAATGTAGGCATAATGGATAGGTTCCACACACTTTGCATAAACTGAAACATTTGGTGCTTCAGGCTAGAAATTTGTCTGGCTGATTGCTCAACGCTGTAACTGTAACCTCACAAACTGTTCTATTTAGATGTGAGGTCTTATATTACTGTTACAGAGAATTCTGTTGACTTTTGAGTGATCTTCAGTGCAGTAGCATGAGCTCTATTCCACTTTATTCACTTTAAGACAGCGTCAAATGTGCTGCTAGAGTACACCGTGTAGAGCTCCACATAGTACCTTTCACTGAATGAATTATTTCTGTTTGTATAATGTTTGATGTTTAAGTAGTTGTCCCTGTGAGCATTTTTGGTCCTCATAACTTTAATGTTAATTCATTGAAAGTTACTGTACCTTGTGTTGATGATGGTGATGCATTTGTTTTTCTTGTTCTCTCTCCCTGTCTGTCAAATTCATCAATATCTGTCTGATGGTTTCCTTCCTCACCTTTTTCTCTCCTCTCTGTGTCCAATTCATGCACATTTGTCTGCTGTATCTCCCAGTTCCCACATGGGCAGTGGTCGCTCTTGTGTTTGTCTACTGTGTCCTCCCAGTTCCGACATGGGCAGTGTTCGCTCTTGTGTTTGTCTGCTGTATCTCCCAGTTCCCACATGGGCAGTGGTTGCTCTTGTGTTTGTGCTGCTCCTGCTGCTGCTGAGCTGCTGTGTGTGCTGCTGCCGTAAGACTCTCTTCAAGAAGAAGAAGGAGAAGAAGGGGAAGGAGAAGGGGGGGAAAAATGACCTGGGCCTCACCGACATGAAGGATGAAGGCACAATGCAGGTGAGTGCTCATCACACAATGGAAATGCTCAGCAGACTTAAAATGTGTTTATGTGTAGGGATTTGACTATTGCTAATAGTAATATTAATAATAATAATAATAATAATAATAATAATAATAATAATAATAATAATAATAATAGAATTATTAGT
>JAVQKI010179442.1:0-10003 GCA_036025975.1 Nematalosa erebi
CCCAGCCCAGCTCTGCTGCCCTTCTCACCCAATCAACGCCCAGCATCACCTGAATACTGACTTCATCATTCAATCATGGACTTCACCTGTTCACAACCTGCTCACCTGGTCACATGACATACGACCACATGCATAAAGACTTGGACTCCTAAGCACTCTGTGCGAATTCTTAATGTCTCTATGTCAGAGAAAGCCTTGTCTGCGCCCTACTTTCTTCTGAGTCTCTTTGTTCTGTTTTGGGGCCTAGTGGCCTTCTCAGTTGTGATCTTGGCAGCGTTTTCATTAAAATTACTTGTTTTGGGGAAACTGTCGCATTTGTGTCCACTTTGCAATGAGAACTATTACAAATGCACAGATGAGAGCAAGTTGATATCTGTCTTTACTACATAGCAGTGACAAGCCATGTATGGTAATAAAAAAAACACTTAATACAAACAACACAGATTACACTGTATATTGTTATTACAGGTCAAAGAGCAACATAAAACTTAAAAAACATGCAAAACGGGTCACTGTTGTAACATTAAAAAGAACATTTTAAAAGAATACAAACAATCCACTATTATCTTAAGCAAGCTTGTCATTATTTTGGTCATTATAGCAACTAATATCCACAGTGCCAAAACAAGACAAAGAATAGCGATTTAAACTGGGGAAGTACTGTAGCTATTCGGGGACTGTAACTAACAAAAAGTCTAACTGACATTAAATGTTCTCAAAAGAAAATATTATGTACATTGAGCGCAAACCGAGAGGTCCTAGATCATATGGCTGACATGTCTTACATGACCAGTGTCTGCTATTCTCTAGGAACTCAGTAACTGAGGAGGTCGCAGGCTGGTGACTACAGTATACTGTAAACATTGATCAAATTTAAGCTGGACAAGAATTTTACAACCACAAATCTTCCCTTCCCTCCCTTCATTTGTCTGTGTGCTTTTAACCAAAACATCAACCTGAGGTTGGTTCCTCAAGGAGGTCATTTGGAGTGATCTGTGATTTCTAAATTACTCATTCCCCCTCCACACTGAGTCCATATTTCAACAGGGTTGTCACAAGACACTAGAGTTTAGAGATTCTGAATCCACTGAAATGGAGGCTTCCATTCAAATCGACATATGTCAAAATGTTTGTAAGGAAATAATGTTGATGAGGCTGGTTGAAAATGACCTCCGGCGGTTCTCACATACGAGTCTCCTCCGGGGGTTTGCTCATGTAGTCCTGTATGGCCTGGTGTAGGGGCACCCATTTGCTGATGGAGGCTCTGAGAGCCAAGATCCATCTGTGGATGAAGCAAAAGGATTATATCTTAGTGAAAGGTTCCTTGTGTGTGTGTGTGTGTGTGTGTGTTAGTGTATGTGCTGTGTATTTTCATTAATTCACTTGCATTGTGTAGTTTAATATCATGTGCATATATTCACAGCATGCTAACGCGAGAAGACCTCATAATTTATTGTGATAATAAATGTGAAGAATTAAAATAGGTACTGTGTGCATTGTATCATTAGCTGACATCTACATCAAATTTGCACTTTTTACTTCTGTGCAGAAGCAGAAACAGAACAGAAGAAACAGAAACAATTTGACTACCCCTTACCTTTTGTTTTCGGTGGGGTTTTCTGCACAGAGGTGGAAAGTTTTAAACTCTTCAGATGGAGGCCTCAGTTCAATGGTGGAGCGCTTCGATCCCAAAGGTTGCTCTCTGACACTGTACCCATGAAGGTAGATACCCCCTGGGGAATTCACAAAATGACCACAAAATTTAATTTAAAAGAAATATGTTTGGTGGTACACAGTGGAAATATTTTCAGAAAATACATCAACAAAATATGTGGGGGTCTTGCAGATTTGTATATGTCCAAAGAATTGGGTCATGAGTCCATGTGCCAAATTTAGCTTTAAAACATAAAACCCTTGTTGAAATACACAAATGTACATGTGCAAATTTTTAAGTTTGTATGTCAAAGCGTTGAGATATGACCTCATACACCGCCAATTTCGATTGGCTGTGAGGGGTGAATGCTTTGGAGTGTCAAAACGGCTACAATTAGACATTGTGGAGAATGGCCTGAAGACCATCTGTGACAATTTTTATAAAGATTGGGCAAAATGTAGTTTAACTTTCCACAAAATCCAATATGGCGGAAAATACCTCAGAATTGAGTAATGAGTGCATGTACCAAATTTGGTTTCAACACATTAAGCATTACTGAGCTATAAGCCACTTTCACAAATTATATTGCCCTGCATGGTGCCCTCAAGATGGGGTACCAAGTCTAGTTTGAACCTGGAACATCAAACCATTCCTGAGATATGACTTTACTTCCTGTTTTTGTTTTGCTGTGGCAGGTAAATACGTTGGAATTTTGAAACAGCTATAAGTATCCTTTGTGAAGAATAGTCTGTGTGCCAATTTCCGGGACAATCGGGCAAAATTTGCGACTACTGAAAATTAAAGTTCACTTTTGACAAATTGGAAAATCCAATAATGTGGAAATTTAAAAATACAGTGTGCGTTGAGCTCAGCTTGACCCAATGATTCCAAGGGTACCTCATTTTTGAAAATCAGGCGTATGGTTTAAAAGTTACGTTCATGGCCGCAACTCCATGGAAGCAAATTAATCAGGGGGTGGTCCCCAGTATGTGTGTAAAAATTCAAAACTTCCTCCATACGGTTCTGCCATAGACTTCACTGGCAGAAGAGACTGTTATAATAATAAGAATACACAGAAACATAGTGGGGTCCTCGAGGTTCGCTGCTAGATCCCAAATAATAATAAGAATACATAGAAACACAATGAGGTTCTGCAGCTTCGCTGATGGACCCCCAATTAAGCTGTAACTGTAGATGTCACCGATTTATAAAAAACTAAAAATCTTAACAAAGGAACATCTAAAGGTTTTTATCAAAATGTAGGCTTATACATAGCGACAGACTTAAGTTAATGAACATGCACACAGGCATATACAAATAAAAGTCTCACCTAAGGCAGACGTGGACCGAATGCTAGCATAAAAATAGAGGCAGCCGTCCTTGAGGATGCAGTAGTTTTGTACCCAGACATCCTTGGTGCGGTCCAGCTGGTGGAGCATCCCCAGGCACTCAGGAGACTTGACCGCCAGAGGGGGCAGGCTTGCATTGTGCCGCGTCACGTCCACCCACACGTGGTTCTAGAACACATGAATCAGCACCAATACAGTCAACGGACAGTCAAGGGGGGGAGGGGTGATGGGTGGGGAGGTGTTTGTGGCAGTGCCAGATGGTCAGTGTCGGCCGCCAAGTGAACAGATTTTGTTTTGGCCAGTGTCAGGTTCTCAGACGTTGTTTGCACTGTGTCAGCCTCACGTTGACCCCCAGACAGTCTTTGTTTAAATAACACGTGGGACTCAAAGATCATTTAAAGCTGCATAGGGATTTGGAGGGAAATATTTGCTTTGATATCATTTTAATTAGCAACTTTCAGCGCAAGGATTTGGAAGAGAATGTTTGGTTTAGATAGATTTTAAATCAGAAGTGTTCTAGATAACTAGACAATTTTCTTTGTAAAACATTAAAACCAAACTTATATGACTCAATGCGATGCTAACATCTGTGCTTGCCCTTACCTGTGGTGCAGGTTGAACCGCTTGAGACATGGCTTCTAACCATCTAAAGAGAAACATAATGAGGTACAAAATATTGTCATCAGTATTAAAACATAACAGATTATCATCTATCAGGCTATCTACTGTAATATGAGGGGAGGAAGGATATGCTTTTTACAAGTCCTTATGTATGTAAAATAGTGCATTTGTGTGTGTGTGTGTGTCTATGTATGTCTCTGTGTGTATGTCTCTCTCTCTTTCTCTTTTTCGCCCTCTGTGTGTGTGTGGGTGTGTGTGTGTGTGTGTGTGTGTAATTACTAATGTAAGCCTATATGAATTATGCTAAATATAAATACCTACACATAGGCCTTGTCTTCCCTTTGCAAATCGGCATACATGTGCATATTACTATTGCTATGTCTGATGTGGTGCCTAGTGTGTAAATAAGTGTGCAAATCCAGAGCTCACATTACCTTTTCATCTCTTGGTTAGATGTGGCACAGAAGTAGTAAACCCTCCCAGCAGACACAGGGGAGCATTTAAACACAAAGGGTTTCCCAAGACTGGTGTCGGCCTCCACCTCTGCCCCTTCCAGCTTCAATCTGGACAGGGTTTGGCTTTTGCCCTCGTCCTATTCAGAGCATCAGGGGCATTACAAATGATCTGCTTGTGATATTTTTATTCAGGTCTTAATTTACTCTGTGTCATTGTTTGTGTGTTATAAATTTACATTTATACAACAGCGATGGGGCAGTGAAAGAAAAGTACAAACTGAATTTATGATACACTATAAAATGACTGCACATTTTTGTGCTATTTTTGGATTAAATAATTTTTGTTGATACTACTGACATAAAATCAGCTGCAGCAAAAAGTATAATATTTTATATTTAAATCAAATGTTTAAGTAAATTTAGAATATTTTAGCAATATAGCAGTTTACCCTTTTGTGTCTGTAATAGTAGAGACAGCAGTCATGCCGTAACACAAACCACCTCTTCCTCCAGCCTTTGATCAGACTGGACTGGGTGCGCTTGTGCAGGTACCCCCGACAGGCCGGCCGTGGGGTGTTTGGACAGCGACTGATGTCTGAGCCGATGGTCATAGTCAGCAGGTCTGGACCTAGGAAATGAATCAATACCTCTCTTTGATAATCCTGGATTTTGTGAAACTCGGACAGATTTGCTGATGTGTCATTTTTTATTTATAACAGCTTTAGTCTTAAGTTTGTGCCCAGGGGCACTGCAAGGGGGTGGGGGTGACTGGGGGCCCCAGAGAATATTTTGAAATTATTATCAATGTTTAGGGGTGCAAAACTACTTTCTATCACAGCTTTCCATAGAGGAAGGACATACTGTATATCTACTGTATATACACAGGTTAGACAAAACCTGTGAACAGTGCCAAAAAGGTTTAGTGCCATCAACACTGAGTCTGTGAATGGCTGTTATAGGCTACCTTGTCGAGCCAGGTCTGCTGCCTCTGAATGTGGAACACTTGTGACATCTGTTCCATTCACAGCGAGCACATAATCACCGACGAGAAGTCCCGCCTCCTCTGCAGCACCATCTGTGAACATAGTTGGAATGGCACTTAGAAGTCAACTTATTCTAGTGTGCTGTTTAGTCTTTATACTTGGCTCCACAATTTGAAACAAGTAGTAGATTTTTCTTAATCATATCCAATGAATTCAGTGAATTAAGGAATCAAACACACAAGAGCTGATGCATCAACTGTCAGCTATCAACAGAAACCTTCTGGGGGCATTGGGTCAGGTAAGCTTATTTGGCTTAAAGTGTGCTACATTAATTACTGTCCTTAATTGTACCACATGTAAGATTGCTGGAACCCACTTGTGTCAACTTCTGTGACGACAATTGGCTTCGAGAATTGGATCCGAAACCCCCATGGGTACTCTCCAAATCCTTTAGTGATTTTTACTGTCCTCTCACGAACTATAAAAAAGAGAGAGAAATTAACGTAATTAAAGTTGGTACAGTTTATTTGTTTCATTTCATGAATTTGTTAATTTTCAGAAGCAAAACAAAAGACCGAGCAATTAATTAGAACAGGAAAAGACGTCATAAGGAGGAAGAGGATGTCCTACTGGTGACAGGCTTTGGCCTCTTGCTCAAGCAGCGTGGGCTCTCGCTGGGACTGACATCATCCCCTCGGTAAATCCATGACGCACAGTGGAACGTCTCCGTATAGAAGCCTCTATCCTCTATGTCCCGCATTGACATGTCCACTGAACGAGTGTCCTCTGAGAACATTGTGTCTTTAAGGGACAGTAAAAACAAATGTATTTTGTAGATGATGTAGCTCACACATAGTTACTTACAAACAATTTATTCACTATCAATAGCACAGTGAACAACAAGTAAACATAAACACAAAAGCATAATCCCAAAGATGGCTTCAAAATGTTTTTTTTTAGACTACACACTCTTAAAAGTGTAAAATTGTATGTGACCTAAATGTAAAGTTAGTTTAACATGTTCAAATTACCTTGCATTCTTGTGGCCTTTGCAGTGCGAGAGCTGACATACCTGACTCGTCCGTGATATTGCTGGTGATAGAGCTTCCTCCAGCTGAGCTTCTGTTTCTGCTCTCCTTAAAGAGCTTACGCCTCCTGGCCCAGTGATCATGAGCTTCCTCGGGATCCTTGTGTGATGAATCTACTGGCAGTTTCAGCAGCTCCTTGATTTCTGGGACTGAGATCAGTGAGACCATCAAAGTCACTTTAGAGTATATATATTAGAATGTATACATATATATCTTTTAAGTCAGTTTATAATCTGATACCATTAAAGGCACTTTGTTAGGTGAGAACATATAAATTAGTACATAATCTTCTAGGAGCATTTAAATCACTCCAAATCTGACAGCATCATTGTCTTTTTGTGATCTGACAACATCAATTCAGTAATTAATCTGGCAACAGTCAATCCAGAAGAATAGGGCAGGATCCAATCCAAACACATGGTTGTGATTCTTCACATAGAATGTATCGATGTGCACTTCCTGAAAGTGGTGCAAGGATAAAATGCTAGGATTACTTACTTTTCGAGGAGCTGTGCCTTCTCACTGTATCTGGTTGCATCATGGCTCTCCTTGAGGTGTGGAAGCTTCGTTTATTTTTGGATTTAGCCTTACTGCATTTCTCTACATGCTTATCTGTTGCAGCTTCCTCCTTTGTCTCATTGTCTTGTGAGGTGTTGGCAGACTTTAGCGAGTAGTTGGAGTCGCTCTGTAGATCAGTCACCTCAAAGGGGAGAGGGAAGAGAGACTGAATGGAGGTGCTCGATTCTGACACCAAGGCTCGCAGTGGGGTCAGTCGGCCCTCTCTCACTGTCTCCCCATCCTCTTCCAACTGTTCCGCGTCCACTATCGGAAGAAGACAAGGGGTCTCAGACACTGTGCTGCTGATCTCTCTGTGGCTCCTCTCCAGTGTTGCTGAGTCAATGGAGTGGCTGTGCAGAATTCTCTGCTCACTTCCCACAATCATAACGGTTGTCACAGAGCCTTTCCTAGACTTGGGCTGAATGTCACCAGCAGACTCCTTACGTTGCGTCTGAGGTTCTAGATCAGACTTGGTCTCTCTTGTGTAGGGTTCCGGATCTGATTCAGGCTCCTTTGTGAGTTCTGCGATGTAGCCGCTGTTGATGTTGCTGTCCCTCGAGGATCCGGGTGAGGGAGGGGTGATATGGATGAAAGGGTCTTTGTATGGGACTGACCTGATTGGTGACAGATCTTCTGTGTTGCTCTCCATATCAACTAGCTCCTCATCAAAACCGCTTTCTGTTATCTCGCTGTGTTCTTGTGGGCATCCTACAACACTCTCTGGATCGGCTTCCTCCACAACTGACAGCTCCTGTGCACCTCTTTCGCAAGCCCCAGCATCGTTGTCAGAGCCGAAGAATGAGTTTGCTGTTCCTGGGTCACAAGCATAGTGCTTTGGAGAGAATATGTTGTGGTGACGAACAGGGCTTGAGCTGAGGTTGCTGCCCTTAGAAGACTTTCGACTCTCAGAAAAGAGAGGAGAAAATGGGTCATCCTCCGCATAGAACCTTCCAGATATGTCTGCTTCACGAGGGAGAGACTGCATGAAAAATGGAGAAAGCGCACCAGAGGAGAATGACTCTCGGCACATGTCCTGGTGGTCACCAGGTTGATCCATTACTGCAGGGAATGTCTTTCGCCGCTTTTTTGACATGTTTAGGTAACCTGCTGGCGAGGTGTTGTTCTCAAGGATGGCAATGCTGTTATTGCGCATGCATGCCTTTTGCTTGTGTCTGTAAATGAAGTTCTTGGTGAAACTTGACCTACTCATTGGGGTGTTGTGCCACTCAAAGAGCTCCTCTGTCTCCAACTCAGACTCAGGATCGAAAGAGGCATTGGTCACGTCATCGCTCCTCCGCCCATTTATAGACATGTAGCACGTGGATTCCCGCTTGGAGCTTGAGGCTCCAAACATCATCATTGAGGCACTTTCCCCTAAATCGTTGATGTCATCGAAAGCGCTGCCAATGCGGCACATTGCGACATCCTCGGTGAGGTCGTCCACATCATCATCGCTCTCTCTGTCAGCAAATTCATCTGGAGGCGGAACATCCAGCTGTGTGTCGCTATTGATGCTGTGGGCCAGTGACGGCTTCTTCTCCAAAGGCCAAACATCTGACAATGTTGAGAGGCTGGAGGAACCATCTACCAGAGTGAAATCAGTGTCATAGTGACTAAAATGGCTATACCCATGGTAACGGTCTTGGCAGCAGCTTTTGCAACAGTCTGTATCCTCGCTGTGGCACATGGTTGGCATTGAACTTCTTGAAGTGTCCGCACCTTCATTGCTCATCTCCACTACACTAAACGCACAACTTATATTCTCGAAGGGCTTCCCAGTTTTGCAGTCATTCCGGTTGGTCCTCTGACTCCAGGGATAGGAGAAGGTAAAGCTTTCATTATTAGGTATGTGACACCCATACTGTTGGCTGTCAGAAGAGGCGTCGGTGTCCTTTGCCTTCTGACTCTGAAGGACAAATGTAGTCTTGTAGTCAGAATTGTCCACCTGCAGAAGCTCCCTGATTTCAATCTTCATGTTGGCATGAATGCCTTTTAACTTGGTTGTTGTGATAGCAATTGTGCTATTCCCTAATCCCACAGCACTTGAGCTATGGGATCTCTGAAATACAATCTGGGATGTGTTTTGCTCCAGATTATCAATAGTCACAGAGGTGGTGATCCGGACCCCTTGATCTCCCTCCGTGGTTGTGCCGTCAGACGAGATGTCTGCCTGCCTTCTTGTGTTGCCATTAAAACATCCAACAGCACTGTCCCGCCTGAACCTTTTCTTAGCACAGGGAGTCTCAGTGTCTTCCTCTTTCTCCTCCTCAGCATCTGATTTGCACAGAGAGTTTTCCTTATGGAGGGAGTCCGCCTCCCCCTTTTCAGCATGTTCATCCCTCAGCCCCACATCATCGCTGAGACTTCTAGTGTGCTTTGGAAAGTTATATGGGCAGATGCTCTCTGCAGGGAGAACAAGAAGTGAGAAATGTTGAAATATCAGGTATGACCATCTCTTGAGCATTGAGCATGAGCATTTATTAATTTTGCTGATATCCCAAAAGCTTTATAATATACATGGTCTTTGTCGGCTTACAGAATCCCAGCAAATAACACATATGATCCAGGTGCTGTCAACAGTTACAGTATTCAACAGTTATATCATTATGTTGGTGTTTATGAATATGCACAACAGATTCCCACCCTTCCATCTACAGTTATTTAAAGACCATGCTGTCTTTTGATCTAAGATACCATAGTCCAATACACACAAAATGGTGTCTCTTCCCTCCTGAACATAATTTTGTCCAAAGCCTTGGGAATCAAAGCCTTGTTAGTTTGGTATTGCTCATTGGTAAGCAGACTTAGGTTCACATTAGTAAATACAAATACAGCACAAGTACACGGCACACACATTCACAACAGATTCTTCCTCCCAGTTATTTCAGAGCTGTCTTTTGTTCCAAGGTGCCAGCACTGTAAATAGCCATAAGTGCAATGTAATCCCTCTGGCTATCTGAGGGTCCACGCTCTGGCGGGAGACCAAGAGCATGGCTGCCGCATGACTGGCAGCAGGCTGAGCAGTCAGATAGCTAGTTAGTTAGTTAGCAGATTAGTCTTAATGTACTCCTCATGTGTCACGGGCGGGAGACTGCAAACAGGCTGACACTCACGCTTGCTTCCGCTGGAGCTCTTCCTGCGGCGGCTGTTCCTCCTGCGACGCCTACTCATTCTTGCTTAGCATTTATCCTGGCACACGGCAGACACAGCACTAGAAAGAATCAGGATAGTTTGTTAGGACAGTGGCACAATCATTATGCTGCAGGTTTGGGATAGGTGTCTTTTGTTAAAATAA
>JAVQKI010179787.1:0-11572 GCA_036025975.1 Nematalosa erebi
AATACATTTTTATTCATGTCTGCAAGTAATTACTGTTAAAAAAAGAATACAGTTTTTGACCATGATTGCTTAGAACCATTTCCTCTTGTGTTTTTTAGATAATACATCTTTAGATGAAAGTTACACAGTGGATGGTCATTGCATAGTATGTGCCACGGACACGTCACACGTCATCCATACAAACTGTTCCATCGCACACAGTCCTGACACTTGTCCAGTTTTCAGAGTGATGAAACAACATGCTGGTGGTTAATGCCCTCGGAAATGTGCACTTGGAAGAGGACGGCAGGTTATTTATTCAGACAGAAGTGGCCAGTGCTGACCTTTAGGGTTCACAGTGAATCACAGTTAGTCTTCATATCTAATGATCTGGAAGCACTCAAAGATGACCTTTTCTAAACTCGTCTCCTATTACAGTGCGCCATGATTATTACTCATGGGCCAACACACAGGAATTAACCAAAATCGTTAAGGATATCAGGCCTTGATTTAGCCAACAGAACAAAACAAAACAAAACAAAACAAGGACAATGACAACAACAAACAAAAAGGGTTTTGATCGCTTACACAGTACAGGTATCACTAATGGCTAGCGATAGATTAGACTTTGAAGCACCTAGTGCACATAATGAAAAAAGCCCAGCAGCATTGTGGATCTCGAAGGAGGAATTGGGACATAAAACAGCTCCAGCTGTTTCAGGAAAATAGAGCGGCGGACGGACAATGAAGGCATGCGGCGTTCGAGGGCCAAGGGAGGGAGCACCCATACATCTCCCTTCATTACCACTCCTTGTCCCGCGGATTATTTCCCTGGCAAACATAATGTCTCGTTTTATTGCGCTCGAGTTGTGTGTGTGTGTCTGTGTGTGTGTGTGTGTGTGTGTGTGTGTGTGTGTGTGAGGACGGACTGCCAACGCTCCACTTGTTAGGGAGATGTTGCATTCGGCTCCGGCATGGCCTCCCAACCAGCATCAGCATAAACATCCATTACTCCACCTCCTCCATCCACCCATCCACCCGTCCGCCCACCACCTCCCCCTATCCCCAGACCCCTCTCCTCATTGTCATTATAACCAGGGATGGAGAGGAGGGGTAGTGGGGGGGAGAGAGGGAGAGAGAGCACATGGATGGACGACATATCGCCCTGCTATTGTTTGGGCATAATGCAACTATTTGTGCCTGCATGATTATTTCTGGATAATTGGCTTGGGAGTATAAGGCAATTATTTCTCCAAACTAATTATTTAGCTTTTCTTCTTTGCTGTGTGCGAGTGTGTGCGGGTTTTTTCAAACACATAATAAAGGTAATTTTTCACATTGCAATTATGAAGAAGAATCAATGTTTTGATGTAGACGCTCTGTCACGTTTCTATATTTCTCTTTTGTTTCGTTTTGTATATTTATTCCTCTCCTCTCTGTTCATAGCAGACAACCTCTCTCTCTCTCTCTGTATCTCTTTCTCCCTCTCTCCTCCTCTCTCTCTTCATCTCTCTTTCAGTATGTGGACACGATGGCGGGAAGGCCTCGTTTTGGTACATAAGGCGTTGTCCTGGCAACCATTTTGATGCAGTCGATGATGGGGCAGACGCTCAGGCACAGAGTGCAGCCCGTGCAGCTGTCTGCCACCAAAGGAAGGTGGGTCTCTGGGTCAAACGTAATAGCCTGCGGAGGAAGACAGAGAAATGATTAAAAATGAAAACGAACGAACAGGGGAACAAACTCGATCAGATTAGAAACAATGTGATTGTGCTTTTGAAAATAAATTCAAAAATAATAATGTAATAAAAACCCAACAAAACAAAAAAAAACCCCACAACAAACCCCCCGCTCGTTGTGTTTTGGTTTTTTTGTTATTATTATTATTTTTGCACTGTATTGTGCACGTACAGAATACACATGTACTCCACTGTGCTGTGCTTGTCAGATGAGGACAAACAGTAACAGTAGCCATGGCCTTCAAATGACAGTGTTTAAAGGGTGTATTGCAAGTTGAATAAAGTGGTTGTTAACCTGCAATACGCCCTTTCAGCTAACATCTCCACCCCCCCAGGGTTTTAGTGTTGGCATATCATCAGTAAAATAACAATTTGCACCAAAGTAACCCCAGCGACACATGTCCTGTGACTTAACCCGTCCCCTTGTGTCTGTCCTAAAAGCATCCGGCTTTTAATATCCAGGGATGAGAGTATCTGAATGGGAAAGATCAGCAGAACAATTACACCAGTGAAGGGAGAGAAACAGAGAAGTAAAAGCAGCCCAGCTGTGCTCTCATTTTTACAGCCCTGATGCCCAGCCGCACTGCTTAGGGCCGAGCGCTGCTAGACGCACCTACTGGCTGGCTGGTGACACAAAATGTTGATGAATGCCCCTCTTTATTAGAAACCATTAATAATATGCGATCCCTCTCAGAGATCCTCTCACACACAATGAGCGTCACGATGAACAATTACTGCTTTGATAAAACGGGGGGCCCCCGCTACTTCATCAGTACGCCCCATGATGAATCACGGCAGACATTTATTTACCGGGATAAGCTGCGCGGGATTCTTTAATAAAACTGTCAGAACAATCCAAATATGCACAGAAGGCAGCTCCATATCTAAAAGCAGCAGGGAAAGTGAGGGGAGGCTTCCCCAGGAGTGAGTCACTCTGGGCCTGGTTCGGCTTTGTTTCGGCGCGCATCTGGGCAACAGCAGGTCGGGCCCAGATCGAGGCCTGATCTGTCATAGGTTGTCTGCCAGCCCCACTTGCATTTGGAAACCACCAATGAAGACAACAGTGAAACAAGGCACCTGAGAGAGCTTGACAGTGCTTATTTGGACAGCGCATTATTTGTAGTTTTCCATTGTCTGATGCTAAGTTACAGAGCACCAAAGTGTTTCTTCTTCTTCTTCTTCCTTTTTCTTTCCCCTTGTTTGCCAGGGAACTAAGCATGAAAGTCGACACTGTGCCTCTGCCACAGGAAATCTCAAAGCTGGATTAAAGCCCTCAGTCTTGCTCGCACTAGACAAAGTCCTGGGGTCGGGGGATGACAGTGACCTATCTTTTGTGTGTGAGGTGAGGGTAGGTTTATATGTGCGGGTGATTTGGACAGGATGAAGCCGGTGTGTGAGGCTGCGTGTGGGGGTGGATTGAGGGGGGCTCACCTGGTAGCCAGAGTCGTTGCAGGTCATGTAGCATTTGCCACAGTTGATGCACATCTCCTCATCGATCAAAGCCTGCACTTGCTCCTGGTTGTCGAGTTCCTGGTAGGCCCCAATGTGCTTCAGAGCCCGACCAATCACATCCTGTGTGCAAACACACACACGCACGCACGCACATGCGCAAGCACGCATGCACACAGACACACACATACAGACACAGACACACACACACACGCACACAGACACATACACATATACACACACATATACACAGTCAGGATCAGGATCAAAGGACAGACTATGAGTTCTATCATAATGTTCTTTATAGGGAGTTCAAGGCAATTAAAGGAAATTAAACAAAAAAGCACAGACAGTAGTCATGATCACAGGACAACGGCCCAATGTCTACTCCTTTCTGTTTCAAAGCACTTTCATATGTCCACAACAACTGTACCTTTGGAACAAGACCATTTCATTTCCAATGCAATATGGCTGACAGAAACAGAGGTCCACTCCAAACCTTGTCATGTTCAAAACATCACACTGACACAAACACACATGCGCAAGACTCAAAATACAGAAAGCAGTGGCCAAAACAGACACCTGTAAGATGTTTTCCTCTTTACCTTGACAGATGGAACGGGTTTCTTAGGGGAGAAGTTTCTGGTTCCCACGGGCTCCTCTGTCATGTGTGCCTGCTCCTGGTCTCGGAGACGCTGCTTGTAGATTGCCAGCGCTCGTTTCCGCTGCTGAAGGTAGGGCCCGAAGCTGGGCAAACTCTGAGTGCGAGACAACAAAGTGATGAGTGATTTACAAAAACAGCCCATTATCTTGACACTTACAAGAAAATCCTCATTTCCTCAATTACGATGCTTTTACCTGATTTTGTTAGAGCTTTCACAGCAATAAAATGGTGAAAGGCTTAACATCATTAAACGTATGGCCAATTTACCACCCAAAATTCAGACCAATAGAAAGCGTCTTTATTTTACTTTTTAGGTGGTCATTGTAGTTTAATTCCTCTTTAAAAATAAATGCTTTAATCTAAGTCGTTTAAAGTGGCCGAATTCCAGTTTTACTTATTCATAACTACCAAATTATCTTTGGAGCCACTCTGCAGTGAATTATGCTTTTTGCCTCCTCCTTTTTTGTAGTTTGTAGTCAGTGTGTGTGTGTGCGTGTGTGTGTGTGTGTATATATATATGTGTGTGTGTTCTTCTGCTTTAAAGGCTGTCTCTGGCAGACATATCGGTGTTTTTGCTCTAACCATGGTCATCGTGTCACTGGGCCCCCTTTAGAAGTGTGTGTGTGGCTAAAAAAGCTTTGCCGCTGTTTCTCTCATTAAGGCATTAGTGGAGAACAAACAAGAGGCGAGCGGAGGAAGCGAGGCCGCTGATGCCAACCCTACTGACCAAATTAAAGATAGTCCGTTTGCTTTGGCACCAGGGCCCAATTTTTTTTTCCCCTTCACCCACGCTTCAAAAATTAATGAGATCCTCTCAGTCAACATCTCACAGTTTAGAGTGTTTCAATGTACTAAGGGCCTTTGGTGTTGTCTTCGAAAAGGAGAACAAATCCTTTGTTTTATTTTTGCTCTATGCTGAAAAAAACATGTATAATTTTAATGGCTGGCAAAACAACAGACAACAACAACAATAACAAAAAAAAGACAAAAAAGTCTTTCCCCCCCATTTCTCACCTGGGGTACAAATTATATCTCTTTTCCCAAAACTGCTCCTTGAATGTGTTACCAAAACTGTTTGTGTACCAAAAGCTGGAATAATACCTCTTGGATGGTCACAGAGTGTGATTTCTAGGAGATTATTGCCCTAGCCTTACCACATTTGCCCCTTTCGCAGAGCCCTGTACTGTAAAATCATGCAATATATTTGCAAAAATATTCATTCACCATCCGAGCTTAAGACATTGCCGTGTCAATGAACAGGAATTGCTTGCTTACACCAAAATGGGTTGCTAGAAGCGATTCCACTTGATATATTTTTTCAGTGGTGTTGATATTACAAGGAAACATTCTGCTAACCACTTAAAGTAGTTCTCTCACCCGCACCTCCCCAACCCCCTTCTCCTCCCACGAGAGCAAAATAGTCCGAAACAAATGGAAATACATTCAATGTTTTCCAGAATTCAATTTAACCCTGGTAAAAACACACACATACACACACACACACACACACACACACACACACACACACACACACATACACACACACACATCATACGTGGCTGTGCAGTAATCATTTCTCAATGTTAACAGATTTGCTTCTTGATTTGGTCATTAGGGAGTCCACGAAGTAAACAATGGTCTCAGCTATGCCAAAGACAAGCAGAGACCAAAACACGACGCAATAAGTATGAAATGGTCACATGGTCGGGAGTAATTGAAAGGATCTGCAGTACTGGCGCTTTCTTGATGCTGTGGAATAAATGGGCTCCTCTAATCTGCACACCAAAGTAAAAATGGAGGACTTTTGATATTGAGATCTCATTTATCCAGTTGTTTTATAAAGAGTTGTTTTTTTTTCTTCTTTTTTTTGTACAAGATGCCCTCCACCACCTCTTTAGACAGGAAATCACAGAGATCGAGCAGACAAAAAGAGAAGGAGATAGGCAAACAGACAGATAGACAGACAAAGTGAAACAGACAAAGAGGGATAAAAAGAGAGCTAAAGAAAAAGAGAGAGAGAGAGCGAGAGAGAGAGAAAGATAGAGAGAGAGAGAGAGAAACAGAGGGTTGACGTCTGTGGACTGGATTCTAGTGAGCATAGAGCCACAGAGCCTGTGAGTGATGCTGTGTGTAGTGGGGGGATTTGGAACTGCGGTGGCACTACATGCCAGCCTAAAGTGGGGGGTGTTGGTGGAGGTGGAGGTGGAGGTGGCAGTGGCAGCAGTGGTGGTGGGGCACTCAGAGAGCTCTCCCCCAGCTATGCGGCACTGGGTCTGATTACAGCACCGGTTTGCCTCGACGGCAACACAGGTGATAAAGATCCATTCTAATGGAATGCATGCAAATGTGAAATTAATGCCTTCCCTTTCAATCTCCACCTCCTCCTGTCTCCTCCATCCTCCTCATCTCCTTCTCTCTCTCTCTCTCTCTGTCATTCTCTATCTTCTATGATTCACAGAGAGCTAATTTGACGTCGGGGTGCACCCAGTCACCCCATTATCGTCACACACAGCTGGTGTTAGGGTGGTGATGAGTGTGCATGCATGTGTGTGTTTGTGTTTGTGTGTGTGTGTCATGGGATGGAGTGGTGTGTTTGGCCCATCAGACCCCCTTGGTGCAGGGTCTCTACATGTGTGTGTGCGTGTGTACTGTATGTGTGTGACATTAGAAGCATGGCTGATGGCGGATGGTGTATCTGTTTTTGCTCTCTCTTTCTCTCCTCTTTTTTTCTCTCTCTCTCTCTCTATCTCCTGCCGTGTGCTTAAGTGGAGAAGTACCTGCTCGTGGTGATTTCCCCCGGATTACCATATTCATGACGGCGCAGAGAGAGAGAGAGAGGGAGGGATAGAGAAAGAGAGGGAGAGGAGAAAGCTCAGCACACACCACTGCTCCAGGGTGCAGGAGAGGCATTACCCTCCACCTGGCAGGCCGTTTGTCTCCAGGCTGGGGGGGCCACAGACGTCAAGAGGGAGAGAGAGAGAGAGAGAGAGAGAGAAAGAGAGAGCGCAAGATGTGGGGATGATGGGGGGATGGGGGTGATGGAGCAGCAGTCCGCTTGCCTGCCTTCTTCTTCTTCTTCTTTATGTAAATAGCGGCTTTGCCAGCTGAGCGCAGTGCCAGAGGGACACGTCAGGGCTGCTCTGCCGAAGGAACCAATGGGAGATGTGACTGGGGTGGTGGGCGGTGTGGGGGAGGTTTAGGAGGGGTGGAGGAGGGCTGCATCTGCTAATTCATTTTAGCCCCTCTGAAAGTTGGCCAGAGGGAGCCGAGTAACGGCGGGGAAAGAAAATCTGCTTGCTGTCGCAGCTATTTTCTGCCACAATGGAAGAATATATGAATGAGTGGATCAATATGTCACTTTGCATTTATCATATCACATCAGGACTGAAGCTGGGAGTAAAAAAAAAAAATGGCAGCCTACTTCAGAGCGATTCTGGATCCCCACTTGTAGGTTACCTTTATTTGTTAATGACTCTAAAAAAAATTGGGTTTGCAGTTCAAATTGAGGTCACTGAAATGGAATTGTCTTTCTATACCCAGGCAACTGTTTGGTGAGGTGGACCTGGAATGGCCTTGCAGACAGCCCCCACCCCGTTACCATCTCCACCACCACCACCATCACCACCACTACCACCATCCCCCATCCCTGCGTTGCGGTGACATATTAGGTTACTACATCGGCAGCCATGTGGATCAGATTGCTACTGAAAGCAGATACTCTTAAAAACTGCAGTTGAAAATGCTGTTTAAATTGTGTTTACTCTCGACGACGTGAAAATGAGCTAAGTGCTGGAGAATGTATCGGTTGCAAACACGATCAATATTTAATGAGATATAAATGTTCCTTCTATAAGGCTGGCTCCCAAATACACCCTGTAGGGTATATTTACGTTATATAACTCCTTGGCTGAAACTGAAGGAGAAACATTGGGCTAATGGTTTAAGCTAATACTTCAATGTAAATGCAATGATAATGATGATGAAACGCAATCCCTTTAGCATTGGACCAACTCCCAGGCATGTCGTCTTATATTCACACAAAATCAGATTTTAAAACCACACCAAAGCAGAGAAACTTCTCCACTTTGAGCTGAAGATGCACCCTCATCAGGCTACGAGATGCACGCTGGCCTCAAACGCCTTTTGACATTGCTGCGGCCCTGTGTGTACAGAATAAAGTATTAATTTGGTGTCAACTCTGATGAACCCTTAAATGATGATCAAAGAGCTTGATTCAGAACGACTACAGCAGGTACAGCTGTGTGTGTGTGTGTGTGTGTGTGTGTGTGTGTGTGTGTGTGTGTGTGTGTGTGTGTTAGGGCGAGTTCATCCACAAGTGTTTTTTTTTTTCCCCTTCCAAGTGAGAATCTCAAGGCCAACCTGGCTCACAAGGCCATTCACATGAAAGCAGAAGCGCCCAGCTTCAAAGCTCCGGTAGACTCCAGCTACAGTACACACATATTCCTGCCAGGCACTTTCTCGGTGGGGTCTTTAACTGCCAGCCCTCCCCCTATATGATAAAAACATTAAGGCTTATTGCTCGGCAAAATGCACATTGCCATTAAGGAGAGACTTTAGGTCATGAGTCTAAGACGCGAGGAGGAGGGGAAAGAAAAGACGAAGAGAAAATAAACCCATAAACAACCCAGAGGCATAATAATTGTGCAATTTATCCTCACTAAACTACTGCAGCGTGCCATAATTAAATATGAAAACCTAAATTTATCTCGCAGTCTTCAGCCCTCATTAATTTAAACCTGGGACAGCGGCGCAGGGTCCTAATCCGCCCTACTGCAGTCCCCGAGCCTCATTCTCCTCCTCTCCTGGCCATTACAGAGCATTAAAATGTATATTACCACTCGCCGGCCCATCAACATCAAGCGTAGGGGAGAGAGAGAGAGCGGGACTATCCAGGGGGAGGCAGGTCTAGGATGCCGCACAAAGACAGGAGGATACTCACTTAGCCTCATTAAGGTCTGCGCTGCCTTTCTAAGGTGGTGGTGGTGAGGTGTGTGAGGGCATGGGGGTGTGGTGGGGGTGTTTGGAAGGCCTGTGTTCTGCATGACGGTGGCCTATTTGTTGTGTAATAACTCAGCCGGTGTTCTATTGAGAAGTTGCCAGAGCCGGTGAGCTGTGTCTGCTTTAATGAAAGGTGCTGGGGTGGCGTGGCGGCGGTGCAAAAAAAAAAAAAAAAAGTCTGCCAAACTCATGTCTTCAGCAATCACACCAAACTCTACTAATTGGATGCATTTTTCCTCCTCCTCCTCCTTCTCTTGTGCTCTCCTCTACCCTTCCCCTTCCTCCTTTAAGACATACACAAACAGACACATACATACAAACACACACACACACACACACACACACACACACACAGACACACGCACACAGACACACGCACACAGACACACACACTCTTCTACACAAACACGGAAGAAGGCGATGGGAGGGAAAACATGACAACATGACATCGAAACCAAACTTGTCACAGGCTTTGATTTGCCCATGTGTTTCACTTTCTCTCTTCTCCTCCCCAAGTTCTAATCAGGCGCGTGTTTCCACGGAGGCAACAAATAACCCATTAAAACATCTGTGACTTCATAAATAATGCATTTACGGGGGAGAACGCTCGCTTGACGTGAGCTACTGTCAGCACACAGCGCACAGTTTTTTTTTTTCTTAGTCCCCCCACCCCCACCCCTCCTAAAAGCAGATACAAAATAACAAAAATTGGATCAGCTTGTGGCACTTCTCAGCAACCCTCGAAAAAACTACAAACCTGCAATTAAGGGAGGAAAAGTGCTTCCTAATGAGTGTGCCAACCCTTTCAGTGCGGCCCAGCGGTTTCGCTTTCTCCAAAACAAGTATCACGAGCCCCTGGTGCCAGTAGCACTAGCCAGAGTGGTAAACATCCTCAGCCTATCATGGCCTCAGATGCTGATCGTTAAATCACATGGACTGCTGTCTCCTCGATAATTACTTCCTCTATCCTGGGTGATCAAATGAATGTAGCATCTAATGTGTGGCTTTTTGTCTACACAAAATACTCCACTGTTGAGACCCCACCAAAATAAATAAATCACCACTGGTGTCTTTCCTTTGCACTTTCAACCCCTGCTGCATCTGTGGCTAAAAGGCGCAATGTGCTAACAAAAAGAAGGTAGCGCTCAAAGAGACCATTGCCCTCAGTCTCTGGGGCAAGATATGAGCGAGGCTAATGAAAGATCCCATAGAGAAAGCAGACAGGGACGGCAATAACAGTCCATCTTCCTGGGCTGGTCCGGCTAATGGGCTTGGGGACGGCTCGCTCCCGCCATGATTCCGCTAATGCTAACGCGCCGCCTGCCTCGCGCTGCTCCGCTCGGAACGCCATGCCCAAATGCTTCCATATGCTGTCGTAAATAAGGTCCATTTTAATTGGGAGTGTCACTTTAAGGACGGGGAGGTTTTCCATGCTGATTGCGATAAATAAAGAAATGGGGGCAGAAAAAACGAGCGGGTGTTAAGCTCTGACGAGCAGAGTGACATTGGTTTAGCAAGCCCAGAAAAAAGGAAATGTGTTATCATTTGAATATGAATAGATGGAGGATGTGTGGGTCTGTATCTTTTTCTTCCTGTGTCCACCCAGCACTACCTCTTCCCATCAATCAATGAATGCTGTCACCCCACAGACCCAAAGCCTATCCTACTCTCACTCTCTCTACATTTACAGTAGCCTATCTACAGTATATTTTTATGTCTGCCTGCGTGTCTGTCAATCCCTTTATCTACAACAGTCTACTACTGAGTTTTTATTAGTCATTTCTTTTCTTTTTTTTTATCTAACACATGCATTCACATTCTGTCTCCCCCCCCTTTCTTCAAAACGCCATATGTTTGTCCAAGTCTGGTCAGAGCCTTATCAGGCTGGTTCTACTTCGACAGAATCACACTTCTGTGTAAACAGTTCCAATTACACTAATTATATATCCCCTGGTGGGGATGCATATTTAAATGAAGCACAGGATGCTGCACAGTTGTAAATTCTGAGCCACCTGTTATTTCTTGGTATAAGACAAATAAAATTTGTATCATAGACAAGAAACCTGCTGCACTAATTCCTGATGATGGTGAGCTCTGTGCATAAAGGTGGTGAATGATTCTTGTCTTTTAAACGCCTTAGGCCTACTGCTCCAACCCTTCGTACTGTATAACCAAATAAACACATGACACAAACACAGTTAGACACACACGCGCATGCCCCCTCCGCTTCCCCCCACACACGCACAGGGAGAACAAGCGTAGCTTTTCAGCCCCCCACAGCGAGGGCCAGATCTGTCTGGCTGAGGGCTTCATTAGCTCCCCATGCCTGCCAGGCTACACCGTGCCTCACAGCCGGCTAAGCCACTGGTTAAGAACCCCCACCATCCTTCGTTCCCCTCCTCTCCTCCTCCCTGCCTCCCCTCATCCTGTTTGCCACTAGGGAGACCAGCAACCCCCCCCCTCCCCATTCCACCCCACCCAACCCTTGCCTATTCATGGTGATCCAGAGATGACTAAGTGGGCCCTGTTCTTACCCTGCTGGCGGGAAGGGGGGGCCGTGGACTGCGGAGCCATGCTGTTAGCAAGTCCCCCCCACCCACCCCAAACCGCCCTCCCACACACACCTACTCACCCACCCTGCCCACCCCCTCCACCAGCGTCTCTCTGGGAAGCTAAGACATGCCACTATCTTCCCTGCCAAAAGCACACCTGTGGTTTGGAGATT
>JAVQKI010179816.1:0-10051 GCA_036025975.1 Nematalosa erebi
AAAACAATCACAACAAAAATATGCAATCCATTCATCCATGAAACAATGCCATCAATGCACTAAATATCATGTTATTGAAAAATCTACTCATTTTTACAACACAGAGAAAGAAACAATGAATTCAAGTGCATTCACTTCTGTAATACAATTTACTAATTTGAAGTGTCGGCAACCCACACAAGTAAGTCCAACCCCTTGAAATGGGAACAAACAACCTTTACTGTTTTCTGAATCCCTTTAGAATTGGATAGATGTGTTCAAATGCTTCATAAATTTCAGTTCGCTCTTTGGCACCTGCAGTTGACAGAATCATAAGGCACACGACATGAAATAAGAATATCCAATTGAAATGCAATTTTAGTATACACAAAATGAAAGCCTGCAAGAGTAAAAAGCATTCTTCATTTATGTGAAATGTCATAATGGCCCACCTGTCAATACCACTTTTCCAGACACAAAAATAAGAAGCACGATGCGTGGTTTCACCATTCTGTATATCAAACCTGGGAAGAGCTCTGGTTCATAGCTTAGTACAGCAGAGAACAAAGCACTTATTAAACAGATACATCTCCAGTATATTATATCCAAAGAGCAGAATCTTTCATTTTAAACAGTAATTCCTTATTCACTGTAAGCATTTAGGCCTACATACAGTACATAAATCTGAGTATGAATGATAAATTCACTATCCGGAGCTGAATCATGGCCCTTCAGCCTGGGAAACAGACATGTTGCCACAATGCTGAAAGCCATAGCCTCTAATCTTGTGGGTTTAAACAGCACAACACTAACCCGCTGGCCTGCATTACAAGCAAAAATGCTAGGGCTTACACAGTGTACAAATTGTGTTTCCAAGCAAAGAGTAGGGCCTATACATATATATTATTGTGAAAGAATGCACCAAATATATTTATAAGCTTCAGGTAACTGAGAAGGCTGCATGTGTTTTGCCTTAATGATACCTATGCTTTCCTACCTGCTAAATTGTTGGTGAGTGAGCACTAGACCTTCCAGTCGGATGGGGAACAGAACATCACAGCTTCCCACCATGTTCTGGATCTTGAAGTCCAGGAATTTGGCTGGGAAGCCCAGCTTCTGCACCACACGCGCATACTTGCGGGCAGCGAGCCTGGACTGTTCTTCACTGTTTTGGAGCAAACACGGCCAAGAAAACAAATCAATACTCCCAATGTCATGAAAGCCTAAACCAGACTACTAAGCCCAGCAGCAAGCATTCTACATGGATGTCTTATGTAAACAGCTAGGAATGAAGGCAAGCAAATTCATGTCACAAATTACTGCCACCTTCCTAAACACAAGAATCTATACATTTTTAACATAAGGTTACATCTTCATCAGAGTTTGAGGAAACCACTTGAGGAAACCATTAAATACAAGAAAATGGCATTGGTAACCAATGAGCTAAAATGTACTATAGCAGCATTAGGCTACATAAGGACCACATAAGACAGGCTCTTCATGCTGTTTCACCTCTTGGCTCCAGTGCAGACCATTTTTCCTGAGCTGAAGATGAGTGCTGTTGTTCTGGGCTCCCTGATCCGCATGATGACAGCTGCAAAACGCTACAGTTGTACAAGATACCAACATCTTTCAGAATTAGTTTGTGTGCCCAAAACAGAAATATGATCATTGGTTTAAATTAAGGAAATGTAAGGAAATTACAGTATATATGCCAGAAAAACTTTAGAAACAATGTGCAAAACACTTCCTTGTCTACTTGAAACAGTGCATCTGACTACATCTGATGACACATTTTACCTTGGGATTATATTCGGCATTTCTGGCCTGTAGTGCAATAGACTTCAGGTCAAGACGGCAATCCAGATTCACCGTTGATACAATGTTCCTGCTTGTGAAAACATTTAAAAGATTTTATTGTCAAAAGAGTAACTGGGCAATTTAACTATTTCCTTCACCATCAAACATAGATGAGTTCCAGTGATGGCTTCTTGTTTAGCCATTTTGTTGACTCACAAGAAGGTGACCAAGTACTATAAAAACTTTATCACGCCACCCAGTGCAACACTCTTCCAAAGTACAACAAAGTGACGCACTGAAGTTGTGGGATGATTTTAGAGCTCTCTGTTATTGGTGTCATGGGGGCCATAGGTGTCATTGGACTCATGGGGAGAGAGCAGAAAGGAGACGCTGCAGGCGGGACCTCTCCACCTGGCCCAACCACTGCCACTGGTGTTGCCGCAGTCACCTCTACAGGTGCACTCCCTGTGAAAACACCACTGTCGTTCAAGGTGTGCTGATCCTGGGAAGCATCCTGCATGGAGTCCTGTGCTCGCTCATCTTGTGTGCTGAGCTCATCAGGCAGGAAGCTGAGATCCAGGTCCTCTGAGAGATCTTTTTCCTGTTGCCCACTGAGAGAGGAGAGGAAGGAGGTATCTTGGAGTTGCAGTGGGCCCTGCAAGCCCAGGTCCCCCTCAAACATGTAGTCAGTTGGGTCCTATTCCATTGTGTGTGCACATGTGTGTTAATGTGGATGTTTGTGTGAGAGAAGGGGTAAAAAGGGGCACACAAATACATGAGTTATTGGACAGGAGCAATAGACATATGCAGCAAAGCACAAAAATAAACTTTGTAAAAATTTCCAAACCATCACTTAGGATGGAAACATATTACTTAACACATTATATGATTTTAACAGAAGAGATGAGCCTAGGCCTATAAAACTACCAATTCACATTCTTTTTATTCCACTGTATTCGATGATCTGAATTTGGAAAGCCATACAAATACATTGTTCTCACTGCCGGATGATAAATTGTGTTTATGGTCACTCAGCACTCAGTCGTGTAACTTTGACACGCTGACAGAATTAACAGACATTAAAATACAAACATTCTGAATGGCTATTCTCACTTACATTTACAGACCCCTGAAAATACCCCTCGTCATCCATGACTTCATTTATATTTACAATGAGTGAGTCACTTAAAAGTCGTGCCCTGCTTTGCGTCTGATTGTAAGTTGTGGTAGCTACTGATTCCCGGCTCTCACATTAATTGGTAACATCTGTGAATCAGGGAGCAAAGGCCATGGGTCAAGCACGTAAAAGACAACCACGGTGTACAACGACGAGCATGTTATTAACCGAAGCAGGTAGGCCCACTCATTTATAAATTTCATTTTATTTCTCAAAGTGCAAACAAAGCCCGTATGTTGCCATGTAGGCTCAATTCCAAAAATGCCATCTAGCAGATTTTCAGTCTCCAACCAACAGAGGGAGCCATTTATAAAACGAATAGGAAGTTTGGGCGGAACATCTCATCAGCAGCACCGCACTGTAGCAAGCATTCATGCAGGTTGTCAACATCGCCAAGTAGGCCTATGTTAATGTGCTCGAATAGAACATAGAACTTTACACCTATAGATAAGCCATAAAATATTATTTAATTTTACAGTATGTCATGGAGGGCAGCATTGACAACGTGAAGAACTGTCTTAGAGATTTTCCCAAAGAGGCTCGAGGTTAGTAGCTGCATCTTAATGGAATATTCTGACATGAAGGGTCCAAGTTTAATGTTATGTCTTATGGTCATGAACCCTGGCTAATTTTGCTCTCATCTCCACCAAGCTTCACAAACATTCACTAACACTGGCAGATACAAGTCTTATAATTAGCCTTGCACAAATGTGACTAACTCATGTTAACTCATTGTTCAATATCAAATGTTAATTCAGATGTGCTGAAGCACAGTTCATTAGGACTACGAATATTGATGAAGTGACTCAGTCATTAAATCAGTTGTTTCTTGTGTCATACACATTTTCTTGACTTAAAGAGCTTTATCTCAGTGAAACGGTGCCGTATTTGGAGGAGCCACCATCTGCGCTGCAGTTCTATCGCGAGTGGATTGGCCCCAACAAACCCTGCATCGTCCGCAACGCTTTCAATCACTGGTCAGCGCTGTCCAAGTGGAACCCAGATTACCTCAGGTGAATCAAGAAAGACCCAAGCATTACGTCTCAGAACATATAGCACACAATAAATATAGTGTGTAAATCTAGTAAACAGTAAAGGCTGGATTGCTTATGTAAGACAGCCATTGCATCAGATAAATATTGTGCAGTAATAACTAATTTGATAACAACAATAAACCATCTCTCCTCTGATCGAGTGTTCATGGTTTCCTCTCAACAGGGAAGCTGTTGGCTCCAAGGTGATAAGTGTAGCGGTCACCCCAAATGGATATGCTGATGCTGTATATGGGGATCGTTTTGTTATGCCTGAGGAGAGGCGGATGACCTTCTCATCACTGCTGGATGTGATTGAGGGGAAAGTGAAGAGCAATGGTGTGTTTTATGTACAGAAGCAGTGTTCCAACCTCACAGAAGAGCTGCCAGAATTGACTGAGGACGTAGAATCCCATATCCCCTGGATGAGTGAAGCTTTAGGTGTGTTCTTGGACTAAGTAGACATTCAGACTGCAGTTGCAGACAAGACAAGCTGTTGTTGGAAAAAAAAAAGGTGTATATAATCGAGCATCAGAATCCGTCCTCAAAAGTGAGCTGCTTTGCTTGACATTTGCTTTGTGTTTCAATGTTGTCAAGTGGGAAGTATCTTTTATGTCTGATTTTCAACTCTTGAATGATTTTAGAAATTTCAGAGTCTTCTTAGTAATGTGAAGTCACACTTGTGTTTCAGGGAAGTTGCCTGATGCTGTGAATTTTTGGCTGGGAGAATCCCATGCTGTCACTTCGAGTGAGTAATCTTCTCGAATCCTCTCTTGAAGTCGTTAGTCTGCATGTTGCACATTAAAAGCAACCATGACTGAATACTGGGCAAAATGTCAACTATAATTATTACCTAAGTGGTACCGTGTACATGCCAATTAGATGTGCAGGCTAATCAACTGTAACCTTTGTCTTTCACGCTTTGTAGTGCATAAAGACCACTATGAGAACCTGTACTGTGTAGTATCTGGAGAGAAGCACTTCATTCTCCTGCCTCCGTCTGACAGGCCTTTCATACCTTACGGTAACCTTCCTCACATATTTACCCCCCTTTTCCAACAGACACATACACACATCCAAACACACACAGTAGCAGTGGTTTGAACTGTGTCACTGTGCTATGACCTTTTCTCCCTTGGTCTTTACACAGAGCTGTACCAGCCAGCAGTGTACAGCCTGAAGGAGGATGGAAGCTTTGAGGTGGTGGATGAGGAGAACTCTGAGAAGGTGATTCCTCATGTCGTCATGTGTTTACTAGCTACTTTAACTGGAGCCCATTTCTTCACCCACTGACTAGTGGGATTTAATTCTCTGCACTAAATGAACTGTGATGGTTTTGTGGACTTATTGTCTTGTTTATTGATGAAAATTGAATAGTTGAGATCCAATATTGGTTAAATTGCCAATAGCGATCATTGCTTCCTTGGCTGAATCAAAGCAGGCCATTTTTTCTATCCTATCCTATCCTTTCTATGCCTTATTCCATACGTCCATATATAACAGTATATGTCACCTCAGGTGCCCTGGATCCCTTTGGACCCCTTGAAGCCAGATCTGGAGAAGTACCCATCCTACAGACTGGCCCAACCACTGCACTGCACTGTGCGGGCTGGAGAGATGCTTTACCTGCCCTCTCTCTGGTTCCATCATGTACGCCAGTCCCACGGATGTATTGCAGGTACTCAAGAGTCAAACACGTTATATGATTTACACCTTAATCATTCAGAACTTCAAGGCAGATCAACTTCCGTGTCAGATAAGCTGCTGGATATGAAGGTGTATTAAAGGCATACCAGACAAGCCTGCAATTTTGATTTGTTTGCAAACCAAAGAATAGGAACTGGCAATGAGTTATGTTGACTAACAAGGTAACTAGAAAAGCACTCAGAGAGCGCAGACCTCCGCCAGGCAATTCAATCCGGTGATCCGGATCACCACCAAAATTTAATCACTTTTAAGTTATCCCAATTTGGACATACCCTGAAAATTTCATCGAAATCCATGCATAACTTTTCGAGTTATGTTGCTAACTAACCAACCAACCAACCAACTAACCAACTAACCAACCAACAAACTCTGGTGATCACATAACCTCCGTTCGTCAGAGGTAATAAACACGATTTTGGTTTCAATTGGTTTGTTTCGTTTGACACCGGCTCACCATCATGAACTTGTTATAACTGTGTAAAATAAGAATGGGGCAACCGAGAGACCCTTCATTCACCCTGTAATAATGTAACCATTGAATTGACTATGAAGCTGGTAAATTAACCTAAAAATGGCACAAAATGTTGTCTGGTGTGCCTTCAAGTTCTTCAACAAGATAACTGTGTTGCTATCCCTTTGAAATACAGGTGGTTCAGTATGACTTGGAGTGGATATAATTCTTATGTTTAATATCTTCAAGGCATGTCAGGATTTGCACCAAGCATTTAGCTTAAATGTCCTTTGTCACAGTAACACTGCTCCCCATCAGCCTGCCTAGAAACCTCACAATGGAGTTTGACATTTTATTTTGTTTCCACAGTGAATTTCTGGTATGACATGGAGTTTGACATTAAGTACAACTACTTCCAACTCCTGGAGTCACTGGCGGGGGCGGTGGGTCCATTATGACATCACACCGGAGTCCGGACACAAATCCAAGATCTAATCTGAGTTCAGCCCGTTCAAGCAGCAGCGAGCAGGGCATGGAAACTCTGACTGGGCCATCCAGTGCAACAACAACACACGTTTCCACAGTTGGCCTGCCAATCAGAGGCATTGTCTTGGGCATTTGATGCTTGAACCTGTACTTGCCCAGGCTAGGCCTGCTTAGTGACAAGGCTTTGTCACTGGTGGTCTGAATGTTTTCTAAAGGAAATGGGTGTTATGCCAAACAGAGGAAATCTGTTACACTAAAAAGCATTGGATCATTTCATTACATCAGCCTCTCGGTCACTGCCAGGCAAACCTCCGGGGTGTGGGTGGGGTGCAGGGTAAATGACCTGTTTTCAGCTGCAGTAAAGTACACTTCTCAACACAACTTCATCTCCACCCATCACAATAATAAAAGTGCAATACACATGCTTGAATGTAGGGGTGTAATAAATACCATTGTTTTTATTCAATTTTTCATCTATTCTGGAAGAAGTTTTTTTTCTCAAGGATATAGAGAATATAAAAACACTGAGGGTAAAAACACTCTGAACTTAAGATTGGTGCAAACAATGTAGGGGTCACAAAAGTTTCCAAAAAGAAACAGCCTCAAGTAAGGGAAACCATCTGGTCTACCTGGTGGTTTTAAGACTAAGACAATCATCATAGTCATACAAAACAAACGAAAAACACAAACGCACAACAATAGATCCGTGGAGATCAGAATTAGTCAGCTTCAGGAGTATAGGAAAGAATAGAAGAGATTCAAATGAACTTTATATGCAGCGTCAACTAGTACAACCATGCATTCTATTAGTGAGACTCAAGCCAACCCTACAGCCCCTCTGTCTTCATGCATATGTGCTCATGCGAACGACTGAAAGACGCAGGTCTGTTTTCATCACTGTAGTGAAAAACAGTCCTTTGTCTTCATTTCATTCTCCAGCCTTTTAGGTGATTTAAAAAAAAATGCTTGATGCTAACGACAACTAGATGTGCAGCATTCCTCAATCTTGCCACTTGAACCAGTCTTCAGATTTATTTTTTTCAGACATATCTTCATGTCTGCAACTTAGTTTGAGCAACAAATGACCAGTCTTATCAAATGTAACTGGGAATTAACACTGGCGTTGGATAAGTGTCAAGTGAACACAGTAGCAAGTAATAGAGGGATATCCAATCATTAGAGGTAAGGCATCCTTACAAAAAAACATAATCAACCTCTAGTATGTCCATAGGATTAAAATTACTGTTGGGTCCACTGGTTGATCGGTGAGTTTAAGTTTGAACAGTAAGTCTATAATGAGTTAGAACAGCCACTTTCCTGGAGATCAAGGGCTATGACTGGAGGAACCCTGTTGTCGTGGCTACGGGGTTATGAGTTCGGTATCTATCAAACCTGACATATCTACCTGCTTAAACAGTTTCACTTTTACCTTCTAAAGTCCAACTGCATCTTTAGGTGCAGCCTTCTAAAATGTGTTGCGGCCCATGCACATTCATTAAGTCGTATAAAAATGCACTTAGCATGTTTTGTCTTAACGCTAAGGTGAAATATGCATGAGAAGAGTGAGCATGATATGGGGAAGAAGCTTTGATCAGATTAGTGTTCTTTATACCAGTCACAATGTACCTAATAAATATGACCAAGAGCACAGAATTCTACAGCTATACAGAGAGATGTGTGAGAGATGACCAAGATGCCAGAGCAGAAACACTTCACTAATTAAAGACCATCCATCCAGACATGGACAAGGCACAACTCTGGATATGATGGCATTTTAAATACAAAGAGATCGCTGAGGATATCATTTCACTGAGGACTTGGACCAAATTCCAATTTCAGCACTAGACTGAGTCAAGTACCTGGCATCTTGGTCTCTGTACAGGAACAGAGCGTGGTGTTTTTGTTATCAGGCGACTAGGCTGCCTCACACCAGCAGGAGGCAGTGTTGTGTTAAACTCTGACAGTCTAAAAACAGTCCTCCAAGGTGATAGTTCATAAATCTATAGTAATTCAATTACAGGGAAAAAAACTACACCAAAAGTTGACATTATATCATAAAAGACAAATCTGACAGCTTAGAAGTATTCTTAATGTGCACACACACACACACACAATTTTTCAAAAAGACCATTAGTTCAAAGGAATGAAAGTGCTTTTTTTTTTTTCTTTTTCGAAAAAAACAAACACAAAAGTGAGAGAGTGCCACAGGCCAGAGCAGTGCAGAGAGAGTCTGTGTCCATGCCGCATAAAAAGATCCCCTAACAACCAGGATCATGTGACGCCGCCGCAAGTGTCTGGAATTTGATTGTACTGGCAAAGGTTACTGAGTGACTCAAAGTGTTCAAAAGCAGTTCACTGCAACTGCAACTATCAAGTGGTTGTGAATCATAGACTTGCGTGTCTCTGTGATTGTGCCACTTGCGGAAACGTATGGCTCTGGACTGGGCGGTCATCACGAGCGGACTCTACTCTGCTGCAGGGTATAGGGGGAGGTTCCTTAAGTGTCAGCAGACCAAAGCTCATCTCCTTGCAACAAATCACACTGTACAAATTTGATGTTTTAAAGAGAACCAGACAAAAATAATTCTGGTTTGCAATGCAAACACACAATTTTTTGTATTCTGTTTCAGTAATGCTGGTTTTAAAATAAGGCACCCATTTCCTTGAGATAAAAAAAAATGCACTATTTGGAATTTTGAGGGAGCTTTTTTTGGGAGGGGGGATGCCACCCTGATTCTGAAGACACTGAAGTAACCTTTGACCCCGTCTCTGTTCTGCAGGCACTTCCTGTATCAAGTATCAAAAATGCGCTTTGTATCTCGCTGAGGAGTTTATATCTCTCTCTCTCCTTGTGACCTACTACATCAGAATAAATATGGTAACACCTTCCACATCTACTTAAAAGTCTCTATGAAAACACACTGTAAAAAAAAATCACTGTTTCATACTAGTAAAAACATAAAATCTGGCTTTTTTAAGACGCATGAGGGGGAACACGAGCCCCTCTGGAAGATTTGATTGCAGAAAGTGCTGTGGCATTGCCTGCAAGTCTGGACTTCGAAGAGTACAACCTTGACAATGAACCATACGTATACAAACACAAACACACTCGCAGGCATACGCACACGATTATTCACATTATCACGGTGAGAATTACTCTCACAAAAACGTGTTATCTCCTTTGAGAGCCTCACAGTTTCTCCTACCACTCTCCTATTTCAACAGTTCATCATCCTTCTTTCAAAAAGATGATCCACAATACAATTTTACCATCACAACTGTTCAGTTCCTTAACTATTGATAACAAAGTCTGCTGAGGAAAAATTTTGAGTCCAGAATTCAAGTCACCTAAGATGCAGATAGGTCACTATTTAACTCTCTGTCTGCAAATGAGCAAACAAATAGGAAAGAAAGTACACA
>JAVQKI010179902.1:0-10885 GCA_036025975.1 Nematalosa erebi
AGCGAATGAAAGAAACTGAAATATTACCACTGACTGGAATATGGATTTGTCTCCTTAATTTCCTTGGGGACAAATGAAGTATCTCTATCTAACTGTGTATCTATCTGTTTTCGCCATGCATTACAGTAATACAGTAATGTTACAAAACATAATCAAGAATTTATATTGTATTCCGTAGAAAAGGTTTTCCTGATGTTTGCCATCACATCTGAAACACAGACGTAACGTATTGTTTCCATTTGATTTGAGTTTTTGAAACATTTTGTGGCATTAGAAAACACTTGTGTGTCAGCAGGTTTCCGTCTAACATTATTGCAACTTCTAGAGAATGTTATATAATCTGGTGAAAATGTTCTGTTCTGTTGGCTGGGACATTGGCTTTACTCACACTGACAAATCGCTCTCCACAGACTTTGTGGCAGTAGTGACGGCAGCAGCATCTGTATTTCATGACGCCACCTCTCAGCCGGGGAGTTTATAAATCTACGAGCCAATTGGCTGTGCTGATAAGACAGTGTGATGAGAAGCCATTAGTCGTGCGGCTGGACAGAGATTAGGATAAATAGCAGACTGGACACACTCTCACCCACTGAGTGGACCCTTTCATCTCCCCATACGCAGGGTTTAATGGATTAACACTCTGGAAAGAGTTGTGAGAGTGTGTGTGTGCCAGTCACTGACACTACAGTAGATTGGATGTGGACCGTGTGTGTGTGTGAGTCTGTGTGTATGCTAGTCACTGGGCTGGATGAGGATTGTGTGTATGTATGTGTGTGTGTGTGTGTGTGTGTGTGTGTGTGTGTGTGTGTGTGTGTGTGTGTGTGCTAGTACTGATACTGGATTGGATGTGAACTCTGTGTGTGTGTGTGTGTGTGCGCTAGTTATTGACACTGGACTGGATGAGGATTGTGTGAGTATGTGTCTGTGTTTGCAGGCATGTGTGTGTACATTCTGATACTCGATTGGTTGTGGTTTGCTTGAATGTGTGTTAAAGTTTATAGGTGTGTGTGTGTGTGTGTGTGCGTTAGTTTGTGAGTAGTGTGTGTGTGTGTGTACTTTAATTATAACATATAGCTGATGGTGTATTGTCTTTATGGATCGCTGGGGAAATAGCATCTTCAGCTCATCCTTCTCTCTCTCTCTCTGTACCGGATATTCACTTTTCAATTCTCCTCACACCTCTATAGTGCCCCCACCCACACCCCCCATTCCCATCCCTCTCTCTCTCTCTCTATCTCTCTCTCGTCAAAGCGATTCAGAGCGTGCACAGAGTTCACCTCTCCATACTCTGGGAACTGTTAGACACGTCAGTGTGCAGATTGAATCCTGCTGTTTCACTGCCAGCCTCGCCATTATCCTAATGCCAGAAAGACTGCTCTACAGACATTGGGGAACTGCTCTTCGATCACTTAGCTCTCAATAAAACCACTTGTCCCTCACCCCTTTGCGTTGGAGAGGTGGAGCAATGTAATTGGTCATGCTGCATAGCCTCATAAAGCCATGTTACCCTTTCAAGGAAAGAAGAAGTTGTGTAGACTAGAGAGAAAAAAACAGGCTAAAAAAGAAGTGTTTTAATTATCGACTGGATAACATCAATTTGAGAAAATGTTTGTGATGAACAGATTTTCAAATCTAGGAAGCAAATAACAAGGCGCGTGTGGCATCTCACGGGAGACTGAAAAGATACTCAGTGAAACAAACTGTGAGAATATCATTGAAAGTAAATAAGGTGGGGTAATGAAGAGAGATAGCCTGGTTGCCCTAATTATTTGTAAAGTGAGACCTTACCTGTGCAGCTGCTGCTGTGGTGTGCCTTGCATATTTTTGCTTATTTATCCAATGTTTAATTGACAAATTACAACCAATCCATTATTAATCTGTCACCTGCTGTAACGGCGGCAGTTTCGGCAGTCTGCAGGAGAACAGATTGCATCCCTGCTGTTCATTTAAATGACAGCACGCCAAACCACACCGACAGGATTAGTCTGTACCAACACACACAACATGGCTCACAAAATGGCTCGTAGAACCCATGATAGATATTAAGCCGACTGTCAGTGGATCAGTTGCTTTACACAGTTGTGCATCATTGGTGATGCATAAAACAACAGTGCTCTTGTTGTTCTCGTTTTGTTGATATTCCACAAGCAGCTGTCCTGAGAGACAAAAGGGGCTCATGGATATCATGCCCTCACATGCATAATTCATGTCGCATTGACGAGTATGTTTTTGACCTATAAATTTCACATGGAAAATTTCACAAGTAATTAGTTCACTTGCCATAGTAATTGCACTCATAATTGTTTTATTCATGTGTACATCAACATGACAGTAACAGTGAACAATGCAACAGTGAACAATTGCACTTCAGAGAAACTTGGGCCTATAAACTATTGTTTTAAATATTTTATTTTGATACAACAGACATGCAATTCACCACAAAGATAGGTGTGTACAGCTGGTATTTTCCTATTATTGTTGATTTTGTTATTATTGTTATTGTGTTCTGAGATTGTTAAGCTTTGAAAACATCCTTCACAAATAGCAGTAGGCCATTTGATTTGCACATCCAGAATGTAAATGGTGCATTATCACATGCGCAGCAGTTTGCGAGAAATCATAACGTTGGCAATCTTCACTTTTCTCCTCAGTGGGGAAAACACTCCTCAAGCGAATTTCTTCTCTGATACAATCTGCATCATACCCCCCTCCACACTCCAGCCTCCCATCTCTCCCATCCCTCCTCAACATCTCATCTCATTCGCAAGCAAACTGTTTTGTTTTTTTTGTTGTTGTTGTTTTTTTTAACTTTAGCAGTTTTTGTTTTCCCTCTTGCTCCCTCTCTCTCTCTCTCCCTGTCTCTTTCCTTATTCCACACATTCTTCTAAGTCGCAGCGCAAAGTGGAACAGGCCCAGGCAGCTTTGACAATCGCCGCTGTAAATAAAAATAAATCATTTCTTTCCTCCCTTGTTGGTGTGTCCCTTGATCTTCACACCACTTCAGCCTGCCTTGATAGAGACACTAAGACAGGTAGAGAGAGTAAGCGAGAGAGAGATTTGGAGATTTTGAGTGAGGAGAAGCAGGGAACAGGAAAGCCTGGAGACTGCTGGGATGAGATTGAAAACCCTACGAGGGTCCTACCAAAGCTTATCGAATGCTGATCAAGATAGAGCAACATAATGTTTCGATATGAGCAATGGTCAATAAATCCGTTTTGCATAAGTGAGAGTGTCACATTTGTTACAGTATAAACTTTTAAAATGATCTTTTGCATCAGCGTATGAGGGTTCAACTCTGTTCTGACCCCCCCTTGCGAAAATAGAACACAGAACTTAAAGAACGTTTGTGCCTCTCACTCCGCTTTCACCCTCTCTGGTCCTCCGGTGTCAGATCAGCCATGGAAGTCGAGGCAGGGGGATACGGAGAGCAAGGGAAGAGCCGATGGAATATTTATGCCTTTTTGCCCCGTGTGGTGAACATGACCCTCGTTGGTCTTGAACAAATGCAGTGGGTTTCCACAAGCACTCTTGGATGACTGCGGAGGTTCCATCACATCACTCTGATCGCTTCACTCTGTTCCATAATTCTGCGTGTTCCTATTTCTATCTGCTCTCTCAGCCCTGGACATTACACTGGCCTGCGGAGATGACCCTTTATGTCTGGGCTTTAAATGGGGAGAGGGAGAGAGAGAGAGTGTGTGTGTGTGTAAAGAGAGAGAGAGAGAAAGAGAGTGTTTGTGTGCGTGTGTGTGTGTGTGTGTGTGTGTGTAAAGAGAGAGAGAAAGAGTGTGTGTGTGTGAGAGAGAGAGAATTTGTGTGTGTGTGTGTGTGTGAGAGAGAGAAAGAGAGAGAGAGAGCAAGATTGGCCTGTAAATGCTCAGATGGAGGTTGTGTTGTGAGTAGAAAGGATAGAGCTCACCATTCTGTGCATGAGCAAATGACAAGAGTGAGGGTGTGTGTGTGTGTGTGTATGCATGTGTGTGTGTGTGTGTGTGTGGGGGGGGGGGTGACAAAGAGAGGGAGAGAGAATACACCATGGGGAGCAAACGGCAAATTCTCTGCTGTGTGAGTTTGAGTTTGAATCAAACACTCCTGGCTGTTGAGTGTTCTCTTCGATTCTGTACGTCTGATGCTGGGATTTTTTTCCCCTTTTGATTTGCTCAATTTAATTAATTTGGTTGTTCTTAGTACAATGGAGGGTGTTTTTAACATCTATGCAGTTTTTCATTTTACTCATCAGAGCTCAAAACTTCAGAGAGTGCACATCGGAAAAAGAAAAAAAAAAAACACTTCTCCTCATTTTCAGTTCATAGCCACAGTCTTTATCAAGCGCTTGCCAAAAGGGCGGTAGGAGTCCTGAAACGATCGAATCTCACTTTGAAGCCACAGTTCTCTCTTTAGCTCGAAGGATGAGAGGTACACAAACACACACACACACACACATCCACAAACACCCAAATATCAGAGCGTTCAAAGTTGGTCTGAATAGATCCATTTATCTGTTCATCTTCCTGTTTGTCTGTCTGACTGTCTGTCCGCCAAGTCAACACAGGTGTTGATAGAGACTAATACATTACACTTATTGTTTTTGTTTTCTCTTCCAGTTCAGGGCTAAATTGTGTTTTTGTGGAGGGTAATTATGTAGATTAACATTGCCCTCAGTACACTACATTTTTTAAGGCTTAACTGGTGTCTTCAGTGACAAAAGGGATTCATAATTCATTCAAATGGAGCTCTGTCACCATGCTTTGTTAAATGTGTACTGTGTAAAGAGACAGACTGGAAAGTGGAGGAGACTCTTAATGGTGAAGCACCTCTTCTTCTTTTTCTTCTTCTTCTTTTTTTCTGGTGGCGGACAAGTAGGAGGGAAGGAGCGGGATAATGTAAACAGTTCCTCCATTGTTTTTGTGGCTTAGAAATTGCAGGTGTGAATTATGCAAGGGAGGAGGAAGTCGGAGCCAAGCTTGACGCAGACCGCACGGAGCAGGGTGGCATGAGGAAGAGAGGGGGATTGAGAGAGGGAGAGAGAGAGAGGGAAAAATAGAGAGAGACAGAAAGAGAGAGATAGAGATAGAGAGAGAGAGAGAGAGAGAGAGAGAGAACAGAACCGTGAGAGGCAGACTTGAAATACCCCGCGGAAATCCATCTGGCATCCAGCCTCGTAGCACAGTAAAAGCGGCATCCACTCCCCCTCCCAACATAAATGTGATAGGGAATCAGCCCACTCAGCTTTTGAAAAACAGTGAAATGCCTCATACAAAAAAAAAAAACAATAACTAGAAAATAATGCATTGCACGCCTGCACACTCCCATTGCTTTTACAATGCATGGATCTTGACAGACTGCGTGAGTCCCCACTCCATGCTTCATTTCCTGTGTCTCGGTCGCCTGTTAAATACACCTTAAACACCATCTGACAGTCCTGTTGAGCCAGGAGGGACCCCGGGCAGACTCGACTCATCCTCTTCCGCTCCATGCCACGCGCTGCCCTTCACGGCTGATCAGAGATCCGATGCCACGCTCGACCTGAACAATCATGACTTCTCTGTGCCTTGCGTGGCAGCCTCAAAGTGGGCGCACAAATGCTGTGACAAAGTCTATCAATAGACTTTGCATTTTGTATTCAGACTGTTGGCAGGTGCTATTGTCATAACAAACAGGTGGGGCAGAACATAGAATTGGCTGCTGATACAGGTGCTTACAGGGTTTGTGTTCTCAAGAGGATATCGTCTTTGTGAACACAAGAAGGAAATGACTAATTTCAACACCCCCTCCTTTTGTTCCTACTCTTGGAATAAATACTTCCTTTCTTTGCCCATAGTCTTCCAAGTGAAAACTCCTAGGCCAGGACAACGCATGCAAAGTGGTTCTTTTCTCACGTCACAATGCCAATAGAAGTGCCATGTGGATTACCACTTGATGTTAATTCTGCGTTTGGAGTTTGGAGGGATGTTATGCCACAGCAGCTTTCCTGCAGATTTCGATGCTGTAAATGGCTATGTATGTATGCAGCTATACAGGTTACAGTATAATATATACAGTATATAAATGTATAAAGTAAATAGATAACACTGTACTTGCTCATGGACAGAGACCTCTTGTTTATCAACAACCCATACGCCTACCAAACTCTTAGCAGCCATTATAACACCAGGGGAATAAAGCTGTCCTCAAGGTTGATTTTTTTTTTTTTGATCTCGCCAAGGTTGCTGTAGAGATGACAAATAAGGATTCTTGCTACAAACTGAGAAACTGAAGCATCTCAGTGGGGGTAAACCAAGTACACCTCAGACTTGTATCTGGTGGCTTGCAGTGGTGTTTTGAGGATGGCATATTGGACTGTGTATCCATTTTCATCCATCTAAAATATGAAGCTTTCTTACTATTTTCTCACAGTAGCAGTCAGTGGCAGAGTTTGCTTGGATGCTGTTTTTCTCTCTCACTTGTGTATCAGAAGTCAAGTGGTGTCAGGAGCCATTTCTGTCTATTACTGTCCCTTTCCCGTGTCAGCTCCCAGTCGTGGCCCGTGCCCTTCAGCTCGCTGTCAGGCTAACCTGGAATCAAACACGCTATCTCTTGACAGATGCCTCTCAGCGTTTCGCTTCCCGGAATCTTTGTTGTCGGCCCTAAAGCCCTCCCGCTGGTGAGTGAGCGTGTGCTGTGTGCAGACACAGATGCATGAAGTTACCCTCTTGTGATAACGGCCTGTGAGAAAAAGAGATTCTGCTGTGGCACGATTGCTGTGTGACATGTCGGAAAAGCATTCATGCAAGAATAGGTGCAATATGTGATCATTTCTTTCAGAGGCTGGAGGATCACTGCTGTGACTGAAGACAATGGTCATTGCCCATGACTAACAGATGACGATTTAAAAATGGAGAGACCCCATCAATCTGAAATGAGACTCGAATTACCACCAGCCAGTTAGACGCTCTTTCGGGGTCTTCGGGGTCTTTGACTTGTTCAGGAACATATTTTAATTTGGATTACCACTTGATGTTAATTCTTTGTTTGGAGTGTGGAGGGATGTTACGCCACAGCAGCTTTGCTGCAGATTTCGATGGCGCCATGTCACTTGCTCAGCAGGTCAATAAACCCAGCCAGCATACTAATGCACCGAGAGCAACAGCCCAGGTACGAGAGGAACTGATGAGTGACATGCTGTCTTGCGAGTGCTGGCTCTCACCAGCCTTTGTAGCTTGTGATTTCCTCTCCTCTCTCACTTTCTCCCTCTCTCCCTCTACCCTTCTCTCTCTCTCCTCCTTCCCATCTTCTCTCTTTCACTCTCTCTCTTACTCACTAATACACACACACACACACACACACTCATTTTCAGCAGTGCAATCGACAGCTGCCAAATCCTCCTTTATCAGTGGTGTGTCGCTATGGTCAGCTTTTAGTCCCTTTTCTCCTGGATTGAGTGCAATAAAAATCCACATTTCCCATCCCCTGCATCCTCTGCATTATTCACTGGGCAGATAAAGAAGCCTAAAAGGAGTGCAGAAAATAGACGGATGGTTTCGGCATCAAGCAAGCAAGCCAGTGCAGGACCGCGAGCTGCGGAGAAGGTGCTGAGACTCTGGACATGCCCACGGAATGTAGAAAAAGTCTCGGGGATCAATAAAAGGGCCTTGACCAAGAAGGCTCTTATCGGGACGATTAGCTTGCCTAAGTAGCCTGTGGTCTGGAACCAGGGCCAGCTGGGAGCAGCGGACGTTTTCTGTCAGGCCACGATGGCTTATCATGGCAGTTAATGTGGAAGGGATGTCTTTGCACCGGGGGCTTAGTGCGCCCAGGCATGCCCCATGGGTAGCAGGTCTTAAATAATGCAACGTGTTTCAAAGCCCCCACCCCCCCCCCGCCCCACACACACACGCACACAAAGACAGCCTCTCTCTCTCCTCTGTCTCTCTTTCTCTCTCTCTCTCTCCACTCCTGTGAAAGGCCTGCCTGCCAGAAGCCTCTTACAGGAGTCAAACCAGGATATTCCATCCTGGATGGCTTTGCAAGGACCTGTGCAGACGGAGAAATCAGTTCCGTGTCTCACAGCGTGGAACTCCATGGGGGAAAGAAAATAGTCTTTCCGCTTCCGAAAAGCATCTGTACACTTTAAAACACAAGTGGGCAAAAATGGAAAGGTGGCAGGTTTAGGCAAGTGAATGTATGTATGACAATCCAACAGCCCAGATTATTTCAGATGAGCTTTTCTTGCCTTTACTCTTAGAACAGTGAAGAGCAGAGACGGAAGGAGAGAGGAAGCAGGAAGTGTGGCAGAGAGATGGTGAATCTACCCCAATGGCTCTTAGGGAATACCAGCAGTTTGATTCTTTTAGCTTGAAGTTTTGTCCAAGAACAGTCTCTGCCAGGAGAAATCCTTTGGCATAGACTGCAGGTGATAATGAATGAAACTTTTTACTAAAATGAAATGTATAAGATAACTTAGAAAAAAGAGTGGGAGTTCCATATGAACACTTAAAAGGTGAAGACATTTAGTTTATGTTCACTGGAAGAGTATTTCTTATGACTAAAATGATACATATGTGATTAAATATTTGAGGTGTTCCTTGTATCAGCAAATCAAACTCTGAACATTTAGGAATTATTGATCGTGGGAAGTCTTACATTGAGCTCTAAAGGCGCTTATTTTCAGGAACAAATCTTCAGAGTTCTGCAAGAAAAAACACAAGGGATGGGGTAATTTCTCAAAAATATCATCTTTTGCCAGGGGTTGTTGCACACTGTATCAAAATAATAACTCATTCTTCATTAGCGCTTTCATAAAGAATGTGGTAATTAGAAAAAAGCCCTTTCTCCCGTGTGAATACCATATTTGATTTCAATCACAGGGCGCAGCGATCTGGAAAGACAGTGAAAAGTGCAAAAACTTTTCACAGCTACTTTCTTCCTCTATGGGGAAATAAATGTGTTTAAAACCATACTGCATTGTAAAGTCACTGCTGCAAGTCACTGTAGTCTCTGCACGGTATCTGGGCAGGTCTGCCTTGCAGTCTGCCAGTGTAGCTTCCCCCATTTATCTGGGCCATGCAGGAATAGGCAATAAAGGTCAGGGATTGGGATTATAAAAATAGAACCCTTACTCACCCTATTGTCCTCCTCCTCTGTTTCTGGATGAGAAAGCAGCCGTGTTCTCACTCTTGAAGCAGTCTGCACCTCTGCCTCTGCATTTTGAGCACAGCACTGCTACAGAGTTACGTTTTTTCACAAGCCAACACCTCAGCTTTTGGATTTGCCAATCTAACTTGGATATTCATTCAGACCTAACGACTCCTCCTTGGATTCATGGCTTCTGTGCGGATAGATAATTAACAGTCCGAACAATTAATTGGAAATTTTTTTTTTTGTTATAGTACACAATTCTGGTCAGCGATTCCTGGGACACTGAAAGACCAGGGCCCTTGAAACCTGGTGGCTATGTAGCCCTATTAAGCCCATGTGCAGTAGTAAAGTTTGTTCATAGCTCATAGCAGTGGTGGAAATGGGGATGTTCCTTGACGCAAGAGAGGTAGCAATTTAACGGATTCAGTGTAGACAGATAACACCGAATGCAACAAGATTGTTGCTCGCTCGGATCCGGTTAGGACACAGTGTTACTTGGATACTTAATCAGGCCCAAGCAGCTCCCGACACATGGGCTTTGGATTTGCCAGTCTAACTTGGATTCTCATTCAGGCCTAGCGGCTCCTCCTTGGATTTGTTGCTTCTTCACGGACAGATAATTAACAGTTTGTAACACTTTGTTATTACTCCGAACAATTTGCCAATGGATTACTGGATAAACACAACTGTATACCCACCACTGTGGGTACGAACAGAACAGCGCACTTACCCATGCATGCCTGGTCCCCCTACTAAACATCCCGTTCTCTCCGACATCGCTCACAAATCTCCTGCAATACCGCAGTCATTGTCAAACACCGAACACAACATGCTCATCATCCATTTACCAAAATCCCCCTCTGTGGCTATTTTGATTAGTTTTAATTTTCTAGAATTATGCTGCTTCTTTTTTTTTTTAGAGGCTTGACATGTTGAACCTGAACTGTATGCATTTTTATGGGCTTTGAGCTTGCTAAATTGAATGGTTATTCACTTTTTATTGTTGTTTTATTTTCTTAAAAGGGAAAGTAACCCAAAATTTTAATACATACTTTGGCACTGAACTTTCCACACATCAAAGACCTTTTTCATTTGAACGAAACTAACGGACTCCTGAAATTGATTTGTCCTATTGCTGGAGGAGTGCTCACAATTTAAGTGGCAGGCTTTTTCCTGTCTGGAGCCTGAACTGGTCTCTAGTTGGCCATTCTGCTACATTCTGGCAAGGAGGAGGAAAGCACAGTTTTAGTGAGAGTTTATGGTACAAACACACACACACACAGAGACAGACACACACAGACACAGACACACACACACACACACACACACACACACACACATATTGCTGCACTGTCAGTCAGGTTTGCGGGGACGAATCCCAATGGGCTGCTGCATCTATGGGCTGGAGAGCCATCAGAACAAAATGTACATTAAGTTTTCACTAGCCCTGTAAGACACATTATGGGCCTTCATTGCTGGGCAGTTTAGCAGACAGGTCCTGAATTGAATTTCTTTCCCCGTGTACCATTGAAAACACACATTGAAGTTTGTTGGGGAGATATATATTTATGTTTGTTGTATTTAGCAGACACTTTTATCAAACAATATATAAACTAACAACATAAAACTAAATAACATAGCTAAATAAAAAAAATAGTTGTAAAACCCAATACCAAATAAAGCACATTGCTAACAGCTAATCATATCATATCACAAATTACAAATAAAAATGTTAAAACATACAAAAAAACAAAAACAAAGTGTATGA
>JAVQKI010180148.1:0-12982 GCA_036025975.1 Nematalosa erebi
CCCCCCCCCCCCCCCCCCCCCCCCCCCCCCCCCCCCCCCCCCCCCCCCCCCCCCCCCCCCCCCCCCCCCCCTATTCCATCAAGCCAGCTAACTGCAAATCCTGGCTAACTTCGAAAGCCTTGCTAGTTTTAGAGAGAGTTCAGGTCCATTACTCCAGCTTACAGGAATCCCAGCTGAGTTTACCTCTACCACAGGCTTAACTTACCCTGGTCTTCCACTTATCCCCCTTCTTGGAAACACCCCCCTGTTCCACTGTGAGCTGGCTATGCACGAGTCACTGAGGTGAGGAGTGTAATGACCAGCTCACTGAGGTCATATCCTTTGAACCATGATGCTCAGGGACAGCGCCTCAGGTTCCGCTTCCAAAGAGGCCAATTAGTGGTAAAACAAACTTTCTGTCGGCCGTTGCTGGCTTGGAGAGGATCGAGTCAGCGGTTAGATAGCTCTTACAATGACCCAGGTGAAGACCTCTGCTGGGTAGATTTTGGGTTGGAGGTGGAGGTGGTGTGTGAAGGTCTGGGGAGTTAAAGGGGAAAACTGGTTCAAATCAATCCAAAGCCCTGTTGTTCGAGATCACCAAGTGCTCTCTACAGGAAAGAAAGAGCCAGCAGGTTTTATCAAGCATAACACATAATAGCAAACAGGCAGCTAACATTAACTGAATGGGACACTGGAAATTTAAACTCCAAGTTAGTTTTTGTGCCCCGATTGGTTAGTTTAAACTGCTCGATTGATATTCAGTCTCTGTTGTATCAGAAGCACTGGTGCTTTTTCCAACAGACAGCAGAGCTAAGGATCGATTCATACCAGATTTCTCCTTTAACAGCACCCTCCACCCACTGTGAGGCTTAACATCTTTTCAGGCTGAGGTAATGGATGCTCATACACACAAACACACACACACACACACACACACACACAAACACACACACTGCATCATGGACAGGCTCCATCAAAGCAGCTCTGTGTAAAAGTCCTTTACTTCCTGTATGTGTTTCTTGTTGTGGACTGAGGTCAGGTGAAATGTGATGAAGAGCTTAAGCTGTTGCTGGAGCTTGATTATGTATTGGCTTGGCTTGGCCTGCCTGCCTGACTGCATACGCACCCTGGGTTTCTCTTCACTTGTGTGTTTATGGCATTACACACCATCTGCGAAATGGCTGAACTGAAGCGATCTGTGGTCATTCTAGCATAAAGTGTGTGTGTTTGTGTGTGTGTGTGAGAGAGTGGATGGTGTGAGAGGATGCATGTGGTGTGTTATGCATCCTCGTGTTGTGTGGCACGAGAGTGGAAAAGCTGGAGGAAGGAGCTGGTCTTCAAATCAGCCATGTTCTGTTAAAGATTTCAGTTTGAGCTGCTTTTTACGGCCTCTTTCCTGTGTTTCCTTTGAGAGAACGAGATATTGGTTTAGCATTTAAGCGTCATTTTGTGTGTGTGTGTGTGTGTGTGTGTGTGTGTGTGCTCAAGCCCCGCAGACACTTAGGGAATAATTGATCAGCTCACTACTGCACACTGTCATGCACATACTGTTTGAATCATTTCAAGTGAGTAAGGACCCAACATCCCTTGATGCCTATTGGATCAGTTTCAGCAGGCCAAGCACATAAGTAATATAGTTGGGATGGAAGAGGCCGCGGTGTAATAGAATCCTGCATCCATATGGGCACTTTGAGGCTAACAAGGCTTTTTTCTTTGAAAGGCTTCCCCTTTGTGTAGTAAGAGTGGAAAGACCTCACGTTTGCCATGATTCAGAAGCACCAGCTCGGTGACTGCTGTTGGGGTGGGAGAGAGCACTTTGGAGAGGTGAGCTCGTGTGCATTGTAGCGCTCCGCAGGCCTCTGCCAGAACCACGCCGGGAGGAGGAAAACCCGGCTGGGAGCCACAGAGAGAGAGGGAGAGAGAGAGAGAGAGAGGGAAAAAGTATCGTAGAGCAGCACAGTGCAGTTAGCAATACGGGGCTGGAAGAATGGGCCCTTTATGTAGGGGATTCCACAAAGCTGAGAGCTCAGTGGCCGTGCCAAGCAGGCGCACTTGAGAAGGGCGTGTGTGTGTTTTTAAGAGGTGACCTTTGACCTGAGTTTCAGCCGGAGCCACACCATCCTAAACAGGGAAAATCGATCTGGCAAGGAGACATGTATTTAATATTAACACTCTCCCCATATGTGTGCATGTTTCTCCCTATGTGCAGCGTTTTTTGCGCGTGTTTGCGTAGTTTATTCGCCGATGTGCTTGCAAACTTTTTCTGTACATGATCCGCACCATTAACCCAAATAACAGAGGTGTTTGCCAAAATAAAAGCCCAGACCTTCAGACCCTCTAGTGGTCCCCCCAATCCCCCCCTTCTCCAAACAGGACCCACTGCACTGCTGGTGCGTCTTATTCCAAATGGAGTTCAGGGCTAGTTTGCGCTCAGCTTTACACAGAAGATTACCCAAAACACACTGCTTCATTTTTACCCAGTCCAGTCAAAATAAAGGCGAATCGATCTCAGGAGGTTTTTTTTTTTTTTTCTTTTTGAAAAAAGGAAGCGTTTTCCTGGAAATAAACTTTAACTTGGGGCTGGAAGGATTTGCAGTGCCTCGTACAACACAGGGAGGAAATATGTGCAGCTGCTCTCAGCTGGATGCCGTGCTTACATCAACGTTTTCAATCCAAAACTGACCTACTGTAATTACAGCGATTGCTACGCCAGCAAAGCATTTTCTTTTGTGAACAATATTTACACAGCTACATGTGGAAGCACTGCTCTGGGTTTAGAATGCTGTTCTCTCGTCCCGGTCTACAATGTTTCACTATGACCTACAATGTTTTTACTGTACACAAGGGGCTTGTTGTGGCCAAAATACAGTACTACCCATATAATGAAACATTTGTAGGTTTAAGAGTATTTAATATTTATCCTTAATGTTTAGTTATCATTCTTTCTCATGTTTTGCTGTAGAATAGCCTTCACCAGGAGACTCACATGAACTGGCAACAATGTAAGTTTGTATTTACTTTTGGCCCACCTTCAAAACTGCAGTGTATTTTGTACAAAAAAGATATGACATTTTCGCATGGCTTGAAAGTCGATCACACACAAATCAACCACATCAAACGAGAGCAAACAATTGCCTACTCTTCAAACACAAGAAAATGAGCAGTGCAAGTCTTTAAGGATCAGTGAACGTAAGGTAGCTTCTGGGCACAGGAGTTTGAAGATTAAATGACACACAAACTGACCACAACACATTATGGCAAACACTCCATTGTCCACTCAATACACCATAAACAAATGGAAATAGTACAGGCCTTGAAGAGCCACTACATGAAAGATGAGCCCTGTCTCTGGTCGTGTTGATGGTGCAGTTCCTGCCATCTCCATGAGTGTGAGAGAGGAGGACATTGAGGCTGTGTGACAGGCATCTTTAACTGGATTACTGGTTACTTTGTTGGAGTTCATGTTCTGAACACGAGTCATCTCCCTGGAAAAGTCCCTCAGTGAGGCCACAGTCGGTTGGCCTAGCCTGTCCAGGCTGGTTGCATTCCTCCTCATCGTCCTCATCCTCGGTCTTCTGCCTTCTAAACCTCTTCCTCAGGGGAGCTGAGAATACATGACAAAAAAGACCAGTTAGATAGCAGTTAGCTTAGCAATGATGTTACAAAGTCGTGAGTTGCAGAGAGGCTACACCGGGTACGTTACTGAAGTCGCACCGGCCGGAATGATTAGCTTTAACTCTAATCAGTGGAAGAGACTACACAGCACAAAGGTTCTAACAAAAACAGACCAGGGAGGGCCCGTGTTCACAATAAATTCTAAGGATAACAACAGTTAATAACAGGTGCATTTAGTAGAAACTTCTGCAAGTAATGGCCATGCCAGTGGTAATTTTAGGACTCTGATTATTTTGACTTAGAGTAATTCACTAAGACAATTTACACTAAAAGTAGTCAGGGGCAACTTAGAAGTAATCCAGAGGACTCCTAACTCAGTAAGACCAAATAAAACTTCCAAAGGCAGCAGTTTGTACGAGGCATGTCTTTTGCTAAAGCAAATCTTCTGAAAAGTGCAAGCAGAGCATATTCGAGGTATCCGTCAACAGGGAATAAATATGCAGCTTGCAAGGAATGTTGTCGAAGTATATGTGCGCAGTTACTGTGTGTTCACACCCAGAGCTGCTAAAGCTGTACAATCAGCGAAAGTAATTCACTTTGTATTCGCAAGAGTGACAAAAGCGACGAGCAACAAAACTTGGGCGACTAGCACGACAAAAAGAAGTTAAACTGCCCAACTTTATGTAAATTAGCTATGACACGTTTCGACTGTATATGAAATGTCGATGGGCATATCATGAGCAATAACAGCGAACACAGATAGTTAGCAGCTATTTTTATGAGCGACAAAGGGGATTTTACAGCTGTAGTAGCTCTTGGTGTGAACACAGTTAGTCTACTTAATATCTATCCTAATGAGTATTTTAAAAAGGGTGCAAAGATACTATGTTAATCCACAGTGTATCCCGAAATCATTTCATGTGTAGCCTGTGATCTCCACTGGCTCTCACTCAAAAGGTTCTCACACGGCAGCACAACCCTACCTGCACAGCACTATCCTTCATCAACCAATCACAGATGTAAATGCAAGCAGGCTTGTGCATGAGAGCTGATGTCAATCATAGCAAAAGTGCTTTCCTTATCTTAATAATTTTTCCTGTCTAAAAGTAGGCATAGGTGTCAGCAGCTTTGTGAATGTGAAGTTTTAAGAAGAAACTCTTGCTTTAACTCTTAAATTTGGCAAATTGTGTTTACCTTAGCGCTAAGATAAAATTCTTTGTGAATTTGGGCCCAGGGTCCATATCCCGGTGTAGGCCTCTGACTCACCATCCTCACCCTGTGCTCTGTGTACAGGCAGCAAGGCTAAATCAGCTACAGTATGTCAGAGCGATGAACACAGTCAGTGGAAAATTTTTCTACCTGCTACATCAGACACCAAATCGCCAGCCTCACTCCTCTGATTCGCTGGAAGACACCTTAGGGCGTTTGCTGTCGCTGAAGTCTGGTAGCAACTTGATGTAGAACACGCCACTTGGTTGGACGAGGAGGAGGTAGAGTCCACGCTTCCAATCAAAGCTGCAGGGTTGAAGAATGTTTTGTGGTCGAGCCCACGCCAGCTGTTGTGGTCTGCGACTTTGGGGTTTTGTTTTTGAGGTGCCTGGCTCATTCTCCTCTTGAGACGGCTCCTCACGGTCACTTTTTCTCTATATGGCGGCAATGACGAAACTTCACAAAGAGCAAAAGAATATCAGTAATTTGATAGCAAGCGCTGTCCCTACCAGTAAGCCAAATATTCGATTATGTCTGGTAAACTGATGAGCATCTGTGACTAGGGCTGAAATTATTTTTAGAGCCTAACTTAAACTAAATTAGTGCAAGACATGATTCTTGACTTGCTTAACTTAATTTGGTTTCACGCCAGATACATGTCTGACATACCCACTCGCTCAGAAAGGCGAGAAGACAGAATATGAGTTCTCCACCTGTTGTTGCCTTTGGCTTACTTAATCGGCTCACCGAGCTGATATTTTCCTGTAGGCTATTGGGAAATTGCTAATTTTATAGTTGGTGATCTTTGTCCCCCATCTTTGTGAGGTTTGATTTATCCATTGTCCCAACTAATCCGTAGGCCTAGCCTGATTCAAACAGATGGTGAAGGCTAGACAGTGCATCTAAATTTTAAGTGCTCCCGACGTCTCCTGGTCTGAATATTTCCTGACAATTAGTTAGACTTGTATGCTGTCATCCTCCCCTTATTTACTCATTGCTGTCTATTGACTCCTATCGACTTCTCCCTTCGCATTCTCCTCTCTCTTTCTGTCATTTTTTTCATCATCTTCTGTCTTAAAGTATCTTTGACCCTCTTTCACCTCTCTTCCCCAGCTCCTCCTCCTCCTCCTCCTCCTCCTCCTCTCATCCTCTGCTCTGCTCATTTCTCTTCTGTCATTATACTCCTGCGGGCTCTTGTCTCCCTCGCTCCGAGCACAGCTGCGTCTGTTTTAGGCATTCCCAGTGCGAGGGGAGCCACGGACCAGTTGGGAAGGGGGACGGGACGGGGCGGGAGCTCTGAAATATGGCTGGCACGGAGCAGAGCCATCCTCTCCGTCTCCCACGCCAGGCCACGGCTGAGGATTCTCACTGGGTTATGGTGTACGTGAGAGGCAGGTGAGCTGCTTTGTTAAGGGACAGTAGTATGTGAAAGTGCATCTCGAGCCCCTGACTCCTCCGCCCCTGCTGTGTAACCGTTCAAATGTCAGCCAATGTTGATATACAGCACAGTGTGTCTGATGGCCTCCTGTTGAATATCCTGTCCAGCAGTCCAGTGCATGAACCTAGTGAGCGCTTGCTGACCACTTAATGACACACACATTTTACATCACACACGCCAACATGCTGGAAGGGCCTTTCGCCCCTTTCTGAGTAGCCTACACTGTGAGGTGTGTGTAAACCCTTTGTGTGTGTGTGTGAGGAGGTGAAGAGTGATTAGGCTGAGTTGTAGAATGTTGTACGGGGGGCTGTTAGCACTGAGAGGCTGTGCTGATCTTGTTCCGGATCCTTCCTCCCTCTAATGGCTTCATGGCTTACTTGTGCATCTGTAAGGGATTTACTCCAGGACAGGCTGTCAGGCTGCAGCTTTACGGTAGTGCACTTCAGGTAACAGAAGCATGGCTTCTGACCAGCTCTCAGGGACTGTGAATAGCTCTGCGCACTGTGTGTGTGTATGTGAGTGTATGTGTGTGCATGGCTTCTGACCAGCTCTCAGGGACTGTGTATAGTGTATAGCTCTTCACACTGTATGTGTGTGTGTGTGTGTGTGCGTGTGTGCATGCATGCGTGTGTATGCATGGCATCTGACCAGCTCTCAGGGTCTGTGTGTAGCTCTTCACACTGAGTGTGTGTGTGTGCGTGAGTGTGTTCGTGTGTATGCATGGCGTCTGACCAGCCCTCAGGGACTGTGTGTAGCTCTTCACACTGTGTGTGTGTGTGTGTGTGTGTGTGTGTGTGTGTGTGTGTGTGCATGGCGTCTCACTGACTCTCAGAGGCTGTGTTTAGCTCTTTACTGTGTGTGTGTGTGTGTATGTGTTTGTGTGTGCACACAGCGTCTTACCAGCTCTCAGGGACTGTGTTTAGCTCTTCACACACTGTGGAAAAGTAAAGTTTCAGGGCGTGTGAGTGTGTGAGTGTATGTGCGTATATGTGTGTGTGAGTGTGTGTTTGTTTGTGTGAGTGTGTGCATAGCACCATGGGGCCTATATTCCTCCTCACATCTGGATGGGCTGTTTCCTCCTCACAGGATGCACACACACACACACACACACACACACACACACACACACACTATCCATCGGAGGTTTTCCATCTCCATCGGAGCTTTCAGTGGTGGAAGAGACGCATTGCGGCCTCTCGTGCTCTCCACCCGATTAATGAAGGAATCCGTCAGCACGCTGTTGACGCAGACGTTTATCCAAACAACTGTGCAAATACGGGCACGATCGAAGGTCATTAACGCTCATTGCTCTTGGCCAGATGTATCAAGGACTGTCAGCTTTAATTTGTGTGGAGGGGCAGATGTATCAGCTGTGTCTGCTGGTGGGGGCTGGAGAGGCAGACTGGGTGGTGGAAGTCATTTCAGAATCCTCCACCAGACTTCCACCCTGTGTTAGTCTGTGCAAGGTCAAAACGATCACCCCAGAACACGGTGGGATGGACTGCCTCTGTCTAAGCGTGTGTGTGTGTGTGTGTGTGTGTGTGTGTGTGTGTGTGTGTGTGTGTATGTGCGTGCGTGCGTGTGTGTGTCTGTGTGTGTGTGTGTGTGTGTCTGTGTGTGCGTGCGTGTGTGTTTGCTTGCTGTGTTCCGGGGTCTCCACTGGAAGCCAGACTCTGGATGGAGCTGTCAGCATCTACTCTGTGGCTACCCTGGCTGTCGACTCTGATTTGGGCCGTGTGTGTGTGGGCTTACCTGAGTGATGATCTCCTTTGTAATAGTCGCTGAGTGGGTATAGCAGGAGGGCACTTCCATCAGATCTGCTTCACTATATTAATTTGACTGTCATGGTGTGTCTTTACATCCAAGCTAATTATGCTGGCTAGGCTACAGTCAGATGTGATCCATGTAAACTACCATCTCCTCTGCTTTCTGCTCTGATTGTGTGGTAGCCATTCGTGTTCCATTGCATCCTATGCTGGTAGTGGTGATTTAATTGTGACAGATTGATTCCGTGTTGAATGAGTCACATGACTTCCTTGGCCACTCCCACTGTGTTTGTCCTGGATCTTAAGGCCGGTTTCCTGCTATCCAATTTCTAAGTCTCTAACAATGATGCTGAACTCTCTCTCTCTTTCTGTCTGTCTCCCTCTTTCTCTCAGTCTCTCTCTGTCTCTTTCTCTTTCTCTCTGTCTTCCGCTCTCTCTCAGCCCCCCTCTCTCTCTCTCTTCCTCTCTCTCCCTCTCCCTCTCTCTCTCTCTTCCTCTCTCTCCCTCTCTCTCTCTCTTTCTCTCTCCCTCTCTCTGTGCCATGACTGATTCATCATGTGATGTTTGCTAATGGCGCTGACAGTGCTGTACTCCCTAAATGCTCTCTCTCAGGGGTGTTGTTACTCATGAAGTCTCCAGAATTTAACTGGGTTTGGGCCTGCAGTCTCTCCAAACACACACATACGCGCACACACACACACACACAGACACACACAGACACACAGACACACACACAGACACACACACACACTCGTTGCTGCGGCTGCTGTGGTGCTTCCATTCTCGTAGTTTCTTTGACGGTTGCGGTGTGTGACAGTAATGTACAGTAATGTGTGTTTGTGTGTGACTGAGAGGGAAAGTGTTGATCTGACGGGGTTGTGCTGCTGATCACAGCGGCTCCGTGTCAAACACACACTCCTCAACGAGGCGTGTGAAGAAACATCGCCCGGCCAACACAGGTGGTTTAGTCAGTGGAGCCTCTGGCCTGGCGTGTCAGTCAGACCTCAAGACCCATCGTGAACCTGCTGAAGTGAGCTGCACACACACACACACACACACACACACACCCGCTCCCCTCACCTCCTTACCCCCAAGCCAGTCAGCTGGGTCTATGGTCCGCGAAGAAGCCCAAGAAAAACAGTGACAGCGCCCCCTCCCTCCGATCACCACAGGCACCTGTTTAGCTCATCAGTATCCCCTCCCATGCCTTCTCCCCTCGGTCAAATACATCGCCCGAAGGAAACAATCAGGGGACCTACATGCTTGGCCTTGTACAGCTAATACGTATCCCAGATACTTGGGAGAGAAAAATGCAGATTTTGTTTCTCCTTCTCTCTCCTTAGTATAGTTTAATTTCCCAATGCAACCGCAATCTGTTTTCACACGGGGAGAGGGTTTCTGACACGGGCAGATCAAATAAAGTAGCTGTGGCTATGCCCCCAAACACACACACACACACACACACACATACACACACAGTCACCCCACTTTGTTAGTCCTGGGGGGGTTCAGTTTTATCTGTCGATCTCTGAGTGGGGACGAGTATCACTTGTCCAGACCAGAGTTTCTATGGCGACCGCAGAACAGGAAGTGAAAAGGGGCCAGTAGGTGCTTTGCTCAGTAATCTTGTGCTGGGAACGAGCAGCTTGCCCGAGGGCCTGCCCAGAATTTGGCCCATCTGTGATCTAGCATAGGAGACCCTTGTTTAACACAGTGCAGTACACTGCAAGCCAGCTGCTGCCCCGCCTTTAAAAAGCGCCACGGAGATGCAGCAGATTGTCTGGGTGTGGAGGCGGGCTTGGCCTGGAGTTTGGCTGCATGCTGGAGATCTGTAGGGTGCAGCTGAACAAAACCTTGAGGGAACGATCCACTTCCGGGTCACTTACTGACCCCAGCACAGCCACAAGAGTAGCATTAGGGAGGCGCAAGTAAATGTGTTCATTGGATGACTGGAAACAGATCAGGGATTTGCATCACTGCGGTGAGGCTGTGAGATGCCTCGGGCGTCATGGAGACCCAGGCGGAACGAAGCGTGCTCTGGACAAGTCCTCCCACACCTCCAGACATGAGCAGCTGTCAGGGGTCACACGTCGCTGCTCTGGGTCTGAGTTCCACCTCCATCCTGTCCGTCACGCAGAGCACAGCAGGTGCTTCATGGTACCCCCACACACACACGCACCCCACCCCCCCAGGCTCAGCTCAGTCCAGCCCAGAGCACGGCCCCTGCCTCAGCCAGCAGGACCAAGTGCTGCCAAGACCATTGAATACTGACCAAGATAGAGCAACATAATCCGCTACAGTGGGAGCAAATGTGAATAGTTGAGATCTGCATAAGTGGATACGTCACAATATAAACTCTTCAATGATCTTTTGTATCAGCGTATGAGGGCTCCATTCTGGTCTGGTCTGCATAAAGGGGGATCCCCCCTGGAATAGCCCACGGAACTTAACAATCGTTTGTGCCTCTCGCTCCGCTTTCACCCTGTCTGGCTCGTCTGCTCTGCTGCATGACAGCTTCTTCCCCACGCCAAATCTTTATCCCAGTGCAGGATTTACACCTCGCTTGTGCCTCCGTCCCCCAGGCTGAGCGATGGGCCCGCTTTTCCAGAGCGCTTTCCTCGCCGGCGCGCAGCTGACAGGCGCTGAATAAATGGCCATCCGGGGCGCTGTGATGTCATCCCGCTGATGGGTCAGTCAGTAGCGCTGCCAGGCCTGTCGGTGAGCTGGGCCGCGTGTGGCGCGCTAATAGGCTGTTAAGCTGAGGCAAGCAGGCGTTACTGATGCCGCCAAGACACCTGTAGCCAGAGGGAGAGGCTGGAGCGCTCGCTGCCTGATGCCGAGCGTGCCAGAGAGAAGTCGGCCAGGTCACACGCACGCACACACACGCGCACTCACACACACACCACAGGACCTTTCTCTCTCTACCACGCTTTCTCTCTCATACACACATGCACATACACATTGTGACACACTGAAACACACACACACACACACACACACACAGTGCACTCTGCACACACACCTTTTCTCTCTCTCCCCCATGCTTACTTTCATACACACATGCACATATACACAGTTACACACACAGTGCACACCGCGCACACACACACCCTTTCTCTGTCTCTCCCACGCTACTCTCATACACACATGCACACAGAAACATGCACACACACACACACACACACACTGAAACATGAAGCTAAAGCATGATGAATGGGCACTACACATATGGATGCACTTTCACACACACACACAGACTCACTCACTCACATTTGACTTCTTTATTTGAGTCCACAATTCATATGCACGCCAAATGCACTCTAAATGTGCACTTAAGGATACAAAGCACAAGCACACACACACACACACACACACACACACACACACCTGCATAAAACATACACATGTTGAGGCAAGTGAAGCTAATTGAATGAGAGCTGTGGAGTTGCTGATCCATTTACATACAGTATGATACTGCACGTGTGCTTGTTGTGGTCTCCCTTAAAGCCACATCTGATCTCAGATCTGTGTCAGCACCTCTCCGTCACCGTCCAAGCAGATTGCAGGAAGCGCCGCCGCTGCACGTCCACCGACCTCCGCAGCCAGACGCTTCTCTGGGCCTTCGGTTGGGCCGTATAAGTTTATATGCGGCTGGACCAGTGGCCAGCACCACTCCAATGTGTCTTGAAGAATTAGGCTTTAATGTTGTGGAAACAATAGAGCAGGCAATAGGAAAACCATATGATGACTGCAGTCCTTTTCTCTTTTTTTTTTCCTTCTTCTCCTCCGTTTTTTGGCCACACTCGGCTCTTTCCGAGTTCACGACGTGGCACGCAGTAAAGGCGTTTTGCGCGCTTTGACGAGGGGTGGCGTGGGGACAGTATTGATATGGTTGGACAGCTGCGGTAACTGTTGCTGCAGCTCCGTTTGACATCCCTGCAAGATCAGTGTGTGTGTGTGAGAGAGAGAGAGAGAGAGAGAGATCAGTGTCGGTGCTGACTGCATCCTGATGTTTATTACAGCCCCTTGGGCTGCTTCTCCATAGCGTCCGCACTCACTGGCTCTCTCTCTCTCTCTCTCTCTCTCTCTCTCTCACACACACTCTCTCTCTCTCTCACACACACACACACACTCTCTCTCTCTCACTTTCTTTCTCTCACACTCTCTCTCTTGCTCTCTCACACACACACATACACACACACACTCTCTCTCTCACTTTCTTTCTGTCTCTCACACACTCTCTATCTCTCTCTGACACACACACACACACTCTCACTCTTTCTTTCTCTCTCACATACTCTCTCTCTGTCTTACACACACATACACAAACACTCTCTCTCTTTCTTTCTCTCGTACACATACTCTTCCCCCTGTCTCTATCTTGCTTTCTCTTCTCTCTTTCTCTCTCTCTCCCTTCTTCCCTCTGGAGCTCAGCAAAAGTGCTTAGACTCAGTCCTTAGTCCTCATTCATCCTCTCCTTCTGTATTTGCCTTCATCTGACTTTACCCTCTCTCTCTCTCTCTCTCTTTCTCTCTTCTTCCATCATCCTCTCACACACATCCCTCTTTCCTCTCCTTCCTCTGAAGCGCGGCAGCCTCCCCCACCAGCGCTCCGTCCCTCCCCCGGCTCAGTTTACAAGCCCGTGCCTAGAGATCCTGGCTTCACTTGGAGCTCCAGAGGAGCCTCGGGAGAGACAGGAGAGAGAGAGAGAGAGGGAGTGAGGGAAAGAGTGGAGGAGAGAGGAGGGAGAAAGCGGGATAGAGGGCGAGGGAGCCAAGAGCTGGCGCTGAAACTGTGGTACAGTTAAGGCAAAGAGGACAGAGGCACAGGCAAAGAGAGAGAGAGAGAGAGAAAGAGAGAGAGAGAGAGAGGGGAAAACGGAGAAGGGTTAGGGTGAGCGAGTGAGTCCAAGGGACAGAGGAAGGGAGTGAAAAAGTCAGAGAGAGAAAGAGAGAGAGAGAGAGGGGGGAAACGG
>JAVQKI010180204.1:0-12844 GCA_036025975.1 Nematalosa erebi
CACCCCCAACACACACACACACACACATCCCTGCTGGCCCAGAATAGACAGGCGGACATTAAAAGGTACATCTGCCATCCATCTATTCTCTCCTTCCAAGACGCTAGAATCCCCACACAATGTCATCTTACGCTTTTCTTTTTTTTTTTTGCTTAACCACGTCCTGGACGTGTGCATGACTGCAAGTGCATGAACACATACGCAGGTTGTGTGTGTGTGTGTGTGAGTGTGTGTATGCAATCCAGTGAAATTCCAAAGGGTTTTGTTTTACTCCAGTGCCAGCTAGCAGGGCCCTGCTGGTGGGGGCCCTAAGGAGCGTCTGCCACATAAGTAGCGTGGAGCTGAGCATAGCAGACTCGCTCTGAGCCGCGCGGCGGCCCTTTGAAAAGGGATGAGCACTTTTGTCTCCAGGGCCAAGGATAATGTCCCCATTTTTTTTTTTTTTGTTTGGTTTTGGGTTTTTTTACGACAGGGCCTGGCAGCTGGGTTTCAGCTCAGTGCTCAGTGGTTTGGCTGAGAGAGAGGGAGAGAGAGAGCGAGAGAGAGAGAGAGAGAGAGAGAGAGAGAGAGAGAGAGAGAGAAAGAGCAACAGACAGAGAGGTGGAGACGCAGGGAGGCTCGTCATTCCATGCTGTCAGTGCCCTGCTCTACAAGAGCTGTATCCCCCAATAGCACACACAGCCACCCACCACCAGGACTAATTCCCCTTCCTCTTCTGCCAGCCATATCCTCACTCATGTGCATGTGCGCACGCGCAAACACACACACACACACACACACAACCCACGTGGGTACAGGGCATATTCCTAATCTACAGTGATTTCTATCCCCATAACAGTTGTTTTGGTGGCGGTGCAGATTGAAGGCTTTTCCGTTATTCAGACAAGACTTTCCCATCGGTAACAATAAGGATTACCAGTATCTCAAACTCATTTAGATAAGTAATGGGGAAGAGGAATGCAAGACTAAGCTAATTAAGTCGTGCCATATCAGGCACTCTCTCCACTCTGTGGTCGCAGGATTTCTTACCTTTAGCAGAGAAGGTCACATCACAAGGCCAGGTGGGATCGCACACATGGAAAAGGAGAAACAAAAAGAAAAACAGAAAGAAACAGAAACATTAGTATTTTAATAAACTGCGCCATTTCTCCATTGCAAAGCACATTTAGGTCATCGCATCTGTATTTGGGAGGACTGTGAATGAAGAACAACAAACAATCTCTCATACAATGTAAATTAATATCTAGTCAAGTATCAGGAGGTTATTGGCCTGGAGGCCCAAAACTTCAACAGCAAAATGTTGTGGGGAAAGGAAAAGTTGGAACTGGAGCTAGAATTCTTCCTTTAGATAAAAGTTCAAATCAGGACTATTTGTGATGCTTGCCAAAGGTGAGCAATGCATTACAAGACAGAAGACCTGTCCTTAAAAGGTAAGCACTGTTTTTTTTTTTATCCCCCCCGAGTGAACATTTGTCTTGAAACGGATTCACAGCTCCCTCTAATGCATGCAGCAGAGTTTGCAAAAATAATAAATACTCATCAGGCCTTCTGATGAGGCGCAAATCCCACTGGAAGTTTTCTTTTTTTTTTTCCCAGACATTTGGTCAATCTGAGTTTTTTTTTTTCATTTTGAGGGGAGGAATACATCCTTTAATGTTCCTGCCACTATGCACAGTATGGGGGTATCGTCAAACACACACACACACACACACACGTGCTGAGGGAAGAACGTGATGGATCATGCAGATGTGTGTGTGTGTGTGTGTGAGTGTGTGTCTGTGTGTGTGTGTGTGTGTGTGTGTGTGTGGAGAGAACCCCGTGGTGGCAAGTGGGGGGGCGCCTCTGAGAGACTCAGGAAATTAATCTGCCTCATAAATCGGGGCGGAGGCTCGACAGCTGAGAGCGTCCTCGTGCCGACGGGAGAGTGATGTACCCGGCGAAATGGGATGTGTTCGCGTCATATGAGGAAAGAGCGTGAAATCCGGCTCCCAATCCCTCTGAAAGCCACCACAGAATCCACGGGATTCATAGCAAACTAAACAGGAACACAGTGAAGTTCCAGTTCAACAAAAATATCAGAGGCACTAACAGTCTGTCTATGCTTTTGTCTAAGTCAAGAGTCTAGATGGTCATTTTAATAAATTAGGATTCATGAATCACAGACAGCCACAGAAAGTTTGTTTGTGTTTTTGAAGGGGGAACAATCTAGGGGTTTATCTACTCTGAAGCTCTTTTCAGGGGATTCAGAGTGAGGACACACTGAAGAGTTCCAATTCAACAAAAATTTCAGACACACAAAAAGTGTCTCTGTTTGTGTCAAGAAAGGCATCTGGATGGTAATCCAAATAAATTAGGCATATTATAAAATTGATTTTGAAAAAGGCACAGGAGGTGGGTAATGTATTTGTTTGTCGGAAGCTCTAGTTCAAACACAAGTGATTTCAGGTTCTAAGGAAGGGAACAGACAGACAGATAGACAGACACACGCATAAATTCACACATGTGTGTGTGTGTGTTTGTGACAAAAACATTTTCAGTGAGATTCCTCTACCTTAATTTCATCTAGCTCAGGCGTGGAGTAGCTGGTGGAAAACTAACTGATGGACACCTCAGGGTGTTGTACGAGGAAGAGGCCGGAAGACGTAGGACCCAGAGACCATGAAACGCCTCTGCTTGGCCACGCATATGCTTTCCCTCTCCACCAATTCACTCAACGTTGAGACCGAAAGATAAGCAACCAGAAGGAGGAGGAAGAGGAGGATGAAGAAGAGGAGAGGGGGAGGGTGGAAAGGAAGAGGAAATGCCAAGTTCTCTCTCATACAGCACCATCCTCCCCACCCCACCCCACCCCATCCCAACCAAACGCTCCATTCCTTCCTGCCCCCTGCATTTCCCCCAAGGCCAGACAGATAGTAGATAGCAGAGAGGGAGTGGGGGCAGGGGCAGTGGGGCGAGCCCTGTGGAGGGCATCTCGCTCGCATCAGGCCGATCTGGAGGCCCTTAAGAGTTTGATAAGGGCCAGACGGTCTAACACAGGCTGGGCTAGATAAAGGCATTACACCGCCACCAACTCCAGCGCTCAGTTGAATATACTCAGGCAAGCCGGAAGAAGGATAGACATTTTTCTGGAACGTCCCCATCGTTCAGGGGCTTGTTTAAAACTACTGGTGGCTCCCCTGGCCACTCTAAGCAATAGTGCCAACAAAAACTGAATGAGGATCAGATGATGCTACGGTATGAGAGGGCTGCCGTCTGTCACCCATCGCATCAAGCGCCTTAGCCGCTCTGAGCTTCCACTCTAACGCGATCTGACAGCTAATCAAAATGTCCACCGCTAGGTGATGAAGATGGGCAAAACAGAGCTCAGGGAAAAAACAAACAAACAAACACACACACACACACACACACACAGAAACACAAGCATGGCGCACAAAAAAATGTAACGAAACAAAACAAAACAAACACAGAAAAAGGCTGACAGAGGGTATGTCTCGTACAGGCCCAAGCCATACAGAACCCTAGCAAACACCAAATCCATATAAATGCAAATGAGTGCTGATAAGTAGGATCCAGTCGAGGGGGCATTGAGGGCACTAAGGGGAGGCCAACTTGTATTCTGGGGAGACAGCGTTCCACCTGGTGCCGACTGACTGGCTTGGGTTTTTATCGAAGCCAAATGGACCAGAAAAGCAGTGGCCCCTTCAATCCCCCCCAGATGCTAATTTGAGGCCCCCTTTCAGGTTGGAGTTGTGCAAGTCTTTCACTCAGCTGTGCAATATTTCGGGGAGGCATAGGAACCGAGGCAACTGCACACAGACGGACATGTGCATGCACAGGAACACACACACACACACACACACACGCACACGCATCCCACAGACACACACATACACTAGCACATACAGTACACACACACACACACACACACACACTCACAAAAACACACACTCTGATTCAGTCCTGTTATCTTTTTGTTATTTCACTGTCGCCCTTCTGGGCAACCCAACACCAATATCCTTCATTCTTTATCTTTCCAATCTCACACATACCACACCCAGAAACTACCGTTCGCAGACACTGGCCATTGTGTGCATTGTGTGCACTGCCTGTCCCATGGTCAGGGACAGAAACTCACAGCACAAGAGAAAAGGCAATCATCAGTAGCAGCACCGATGTCCAGCTCAGCTCTCCGAGTTTTGACGCGGAGCAATGATAGTGGATTTGTTCTTTGCTACGCTTTTTGATAGATTTCAATGACACAATGCCTCAGCGTGGAGAGAGATTACAGATAAAAGCTTCTGGCGAGATTTCTCTCCTTTTTTTGTCTGTCATACCAGGATGGATTGGACCCTGGATAAGGGGGAGCCTATTACCCATCCGTCTCCACGCCTTTCTTTCCCACCACACTCTCTCATCGACTTTATTTTTTTTTTATGACTGCACCGCTTTCGGTAAGTGCTGAGGCTGCAGTCCCCACTTTACAAATGATATTACATTCATTTGTGCATCGCAAATTAACTTCAATATATTTTTCCCCCTCTCCCCTTGGCTCACTGTCCAGCCTTGAGTAAATGCTGTGATTGAATTCGGTGCAACCGACCGGGCCTGAAAATCACGACCCAGCTCCGGAGTTCTTCAGAGCTCGGCTCAGTCTGTGCCAGAGTCACAAAGAGCTGAAGAGGAGAGGGGTTGGGGGGGGGGGTACAACGACAAAGGGGACACATCAGTCAGGTTCCCCGTTTTAAGCAGACTGTATCTGCATAATGCTGACACATGGTTCCCCACAGAAAGGGATGGAGAGAGCCCACAGAAGAGGAGGAGAGAGGGAGAAAGAAAGAGAGAGAGAATGCTCTGACTCAGGTTTCCAGTGAACTTTGGATTGTGTAATGCCCATCTGATTTGTTTTAATCAGTCCACGAGCAAGCAGCAAGACCTAGTATAAGCCAATACTCTGATCTAGAGACCTGATGTAGACACAGAAATACCTGAACTGATCTAACACACACACTCACACACACACACACACACACACACACACACACACTGATAGAGCAAAGATTTCCCTTCCACCTGACATACCACATCCTGGAGCAATGACAAAGACTTATTTACGGGGAACACAATATTTATGAGTTCTGGATGTCAAAAAAGAGACAGAACATCACAGTTCTTCCTCTCCAAAAGGGAAAAATGGCAGCTCATACCTTATGGCCCCCTGTGCTCTGAAAAAAACACATTATTGTTACCCCAAATGAAGAGTCCATGGGTTAAGGGCGAGATACACTCGATATGCCGTATGGCTTTCAGAGGTAAACAGCATGATACGCTTCCATACAAGCTTCTATCATTGTTGACTTGTGGATAAAACAGGAGAAATTTCTAAAGGTTTCTGGTGAGTGTTTGCATTCAGTCTCTCATTCTCAGTGAAAACATCATGAATGATGTTAGGACGAAGGATTACTACTAGGCTAAAGCTGGCCTAACAAACAAGTCTTTCAAAATTGTTCATCTATGCTGTAAAAAGTTAATGCACTAACTCTAAGAAATGGTTATGTGTCAGATAGCAGGGCGTTGAATGCTTCATCATAGAAGAGGGTGAAATAAGCTGTCATACATCTCCGTGTAGTTGCCTATGTTGTGATGGCCCAGCTGAGGTGCAAGGAGGGCTGCCAAGCGGCAGTTACTCTACAAAAAAAGTCTGGTTGATGGCCTTGCGGCGCGCCCTGAAAATCCGTTGCATGACAGTGGGTTTTGCGCATTTTGACGTCACAAAAGTGCACACACCAATGTCACGCAAAGGTGTACATGTAAATCGTCCTTTAGAGTGAACATAATAAACATGGTGTCATAATGACAAAAACAGGACCTTTGACTGAGCTGAAAGAATCTAACTTAGAGCACCACATCTACTCTAAGAAATGACACATGCTTGAGGTGAATGCCCAGCTGTGGGGCAGACAATTGACTATAATGTGCAACTGTCCAATAACAATTCAAAACAAACAACCATCCAAAGTTAGCAATGCAAAAATAAACAACTTATCTGAAAGACGGGACAAAGAGCAGTCTGCTCCCCTGATTATGACTCACCACACAAAATCCAACTGTTGCCATGAGAGGAGCTTTTTGACAAAAGAGAGAGTGTCCTCTGTGCAATGCCAAACAAAAGCCCCTGTTAAATAAAAGGGGATTATTGAGAATCCACAGCTGACTTGGCCCTTCGATGCTTAGGCCAGGTCCCCGCAGATGGCGGCCATGATGGCGAGCAAGAGTGAGAGTGGGAGTGGATAAACTGCTGCTTGACAGGCTGGCTCTTGATTCACTCTATCCAACAGCAAGGGTGAGTTTGTGTAGGGGGGGGTGGGGGGGCTGGGTGGCTGAGGAGGTGGAGGAATGGAGAGACGGAGGGTGGGGGTGGGAGGTTGGAGGAGTTGAGAGTATCCCCCTGCTACCTGCCATTACAATAATTAGTCAATCACAGCAAAGGCTGGAGAAAGCACTCGCTACCCTGGCCCCCGACACACACACACACACTCTGACACATACCACTAAGTGAGGGACCGGCACAAGGCCACTGAAGTAGAAACAGCTCTCAAAACAGGCTGCCGGCAAGACTTGTGCTCCACTCGGTGCTCCACCACCATCACCCACCCACCCCTGCCTAGCCTAGCCTAGCCTCTCCATAATGTGCCATGTACTCTGGCATCTCCAGGCCCCAATCCTAGCTTGGCCCCTTTCACTCCCCAAGCATGCACATACACTAACAAAACACAGCCAGATATCTAATTGCAGAGGACATGGACAAGTAGAGCACAGGACAGCACTGTGGACTGCAACTGACTTCACTTAAGTAGAAGTGGAGGAGTTAAGACAATGGGACATGTTCTCTGTCTCGGCCTGACTGACCCCCGCCGGCTGCTGGGGTAAAACTTCCCGAAGCTGGCTGGGAAGATATTCAAAGAGTAAAAAAAGAAAAGAAACATCAACTAAAAGCTAATTATTTTCAGATGCAGACAAGACTATTTTCACTCTCACAGACACACACACACACACACACACACACACAGAGAGAGAGAGTCTGCCACAAGAGTTCAAAGAGGTACATAAAACATGGCTATGTACACAGAGGTTCCACTGGCTCTCTCCTGAACTTTTTCCATGAGCCGTTTCCCTGATGAAATTTGGAGAAAAAAGAGAGTTTTAGAAATATCAGGGCGTGTCTCGTCTCTTGGCTCTGTCTAAACTAATAACAGGAGTGCAAACTGAAACAAAACTGCCAGTTCAGCTTGTTTCTCTCTCTCCCTCCCTCTCTGTCTCTCTCTCTTTCTCCGTCTCCTTCTCTCCGTCTCCCTCTCTCTCCCTCTCTCCCCCTCCCTTCCTCTCCCTCTCTGTCTCTCTTTCCCTCCAAGCGATTGTTAAGCAAATATCAGCATGGAGAAAAGGAGAGAACTCCCATGTGGGACTAAAGCCCGTTGGGGTCTATAGGAATGGTATGTGTGTGTGTGAGAGTGTCTGTTTAAAGAACAGACTAACACACACATTCTTCTCTATAGGACTGTAACTTAGTAAATGTTCAAGCTCAGCCAACCCACAGAGCTGCATTACCATCTCGCTACGTTTCTTCCCATTTACACTGCCCCGCATAAAACATCCAATCGGAACAATGTCATTAAACACATTCACATGTGAAACACATTCTGCAGTCACGGGCCTGTTAATAGCGCTGGGGCCACAAAGGTATAACCTTGTAAAAAGGATTGTAATGAACTGAATAACTCACTTTGACTGGCGACGGCTCAAAAGACTGTAGCGGCATAATAGCACATAGTGCACTACTGTACCGTGATGGATGAATAAGCACAATCTCAAAGGAGCACTGAGAGCCTGGGGAAACGCTCTAATCAATTAAGAATTTCGGGAACACTACAATCAATTAAGAATTTAGGGAACGCACTAATTGATTAGCCTGATTGGCCATGAGGGAAGTTAAGGTTCCCTCGACAAGGCAAAGTGAACTTTGTGGGAAAAAAACAAAAAACAGATTTTGACTCCTTTTAGCCGCACATGTACAAACACAACTTACGTCGTACTGACACACAATTAGGCCTTTACGCAGTAAGGCAGACAGGTCTGTATTGATTAGGATGGAAGAGTTGACCTCTGCCTTACACTGCCGTAAGTGAGGACAGGCCAGAGAGGATATGGGCACCTCTGACAGGTGGGCAGAAAGCAGGAGGTAGGAAGTAAGGAAGAAGTGAAATTAGAGAGGAAAGGAGGTGGCAGCTGGAGGAGGAGTTGAAGTGAACCATGTAGACAGTGTCAGAGATAACAGTAGCAGAAGTACTACCTGTCAGCTTCACTGAATAGCACAGTGGGAAGGAAAGGAAGAGGAAAACTGCTTTCAAATGAATTTGTGTACGAGTGTACACTGATGCAAGTCTATATGTGTGTGGGTGAGAGTGAGTGTGCGGGAACTTTGTCAGTGGATGAGCTGTTTGTGTCATCGGGGCCTCTTAATAAAAGAGAGAGAGGGCATCCGTCACACCTTGTGCACAGGAGTTGGCCCAAACAGGGCCATTTAAGCCAGCAGCAGGCGTCACTAATACTAGGCATCTCTGTCCCAATACTCCCATACTCCACCTCTACCCCCACCCCTGCCCGCCCCCTGGCCACGGCTGAGGGCTTTCCAGTCACGAGAAATGTTACCGAATCTGACTGCAGCACTCTCCAAAATACACAGGCCGTTAATCTCTCCTCAAGGACTGCGCCGGCGCCAATGTAATCATTTGCTGAGCACACCTTCGAGTCGATCTGTTATCAAGGCAATTCGATTCCTGTGGGCTTTTGCACTCCGCCACACCTGCACCGGTAAGACTTACAGTAACTGCACTGAATGTTTACCTACAGAAGCCTGTCTGCTTTTTTCTCCCCCAAGTGTGTATGTGTAAGAGAGAGGAAAATTAGTGTGTGTGTGTGTGTGTGTTTGTGTGCGTGTAAATGAGTGTACTGTACATTGGATTGATTTAGTGAGTGTGAAGTCCGACTGGCTGTGTGTTTAAGTAGGTGTGGCGTGAACTGCATGCAACCTGAGAGTCAAATTAAAGCCACAAACTCATGAGGTCATCTCTCTATCACCCCACTCGGCTGCTTTTTTTTTTTTTTTGCCTCCTCATATGAATGTGTCCACACAGCGCCTGAACCTCAGGACGGCCGCGAGACGACCAAGCACTGAGACGTTTTATACGAAACAGATGCATAGAATTTGGAAGACTTCGTCTTTTCATACATTATTCATTTTGCTAAAGTAACTCCAGAGCCCATGCCCAGAAAGACCCCCAAAAAAAATGATTAAAAGCATTCCTACATGAGCATTATGCTGTGTATTTATTAAATTACAATAAAAAAAAATGGAAAGTCATAAAACCAACAAAAGCTCTGTGTCATGCCCTTGCTACAGAGAGAGAGAGAGCTAAAGAGAGAGAGAGAGAGAGGGGGAGAGAGAGAGAGAGAGAGAGAGAGAGAGAGAGAGAGAGAAAGAAAGAAACAAAAACATGGGGTGACTGCAAGCACAAAAATTTCCCTGCCCTCTCTCTGCTATACTACAGTACTGTAGGTGGACCTTCAGGACTGTATGGCTGAACAAACATAAGGCGCAGAGCTCCCCTCACCACATTCCCTCATTCTTGACATTCATCTCCTCCTTCGTCCCACGGCCCGACTGAAAACAATCACTCGTCCGCCATGAATGAAAACATACAGTGAACCATACTTCTCTTCTCTAATTGCATCTGCAGATCACTGTTTCAAAGGGGCTTTGTCCCCCCCAGCACATTTGATTCCAAACAGACATCACTGCAACTAGATTAAGACAATCTTGCTTTGTATTTGAAAGACTCATGGTTGCTATGACTTCAGTGCCTTAAAGAAAAGGAAGGAAAAGTGGAAGAGCACGATTCAGAGTAACATAATACAACATATACTTCGCCTATACGGTCATCATTCCAGAATTATCCAGTCTTTTCGATCTCTTCTAATTACGATATCCTTAGCCTACATAGGTACTTATACTTACCATGGTTTACATAAACAACAGGTGGGAAAAACGCATAGAGAGGATGGCTCAGTATGCTTGTGAAATCACCTCTCATCTCCCAGTATAGCACTGGATCCTGGCATCCATCCTGGTCCATTTGCAGAGTGCACAGCACTCACCACTTTGAGTTGGATTGGTAATGACCCGGGTTTGTTGAACACGTCTGTGCCAAAGCAGTTCGGTCTTCAGAACCACATGGCTGACCCTGACATGACATTTACATTGCAGAAGCCAGATGGAGTCAATCTACAGTAGATGTCTCCATCGCACTTGAGTGCATGCATGTGGCAATGCATTCTTTAAGAGAAATCATGTCCAAGAAGGTTTTGTCCCAAGCATCGAAATTTCACCTTTTACTAGGGAAATCAGAGGGTTTTTTTGTTTCACAGATACGCAAAGGAAGAGACACCATCTCCCAGCCTTACATTGGAAAGTGCTGGACAACAACCCAGGCCTTGACAGGACTTGTCAGTGTCCCTGGCATTCTTGTCTTTCTGACAGCTCCTCGAGCTCAGTGCGAATTCAGTCCAGCTTAGCCTCTGACCATGCATGTGGTTTTGTGCCATGTCATGCTGCCTTACAGAGCGCTTTGTGGCTTGGCTTCATTGCGGCCCGATTACACAAAAGCTCCTGGTGTTCCGCTCTCCCGGAAAAGGGCGAGTGTGCATTCCCCTTTGGCCCCGCCCACTTAACCAGCGCTTGCCTTCGGCCTACCTTTACGGCATCTCAGGAACCACAAGAGCAGTGGCGTAACTATAGCAGGTTCAGCAGGTGCGGTCGCACCCGGGCCCGTGACCTCTCAGGGCCCATCACTACCCCCGCCCCGCCTCCTTTAAAAAAAAAAACTCAGCATTAAAAATCCAACCATCTAATAAAAACAGCTAAATTAAGTTATCATCCTTCTTTGTCGTCATACTGTTATGCCAGAGTATCTTTGTTTCTACTGAGATACAGCAAGGGTTTCTGGGTAGGCTAAGAGCTTTATTGTGATTCTTGAAATGGATAGTAGCACACTGCAATCATCGTTCCGACCAAAACAAGTAACGTGCCCTTCAAAACACAACAGCGGCTGCAAGAAGCGACAGGAACGTTGAGAGCAAGACGAAATGGTAGCAAAACTCCCGAAATTAGACCAATTTGGATTTTTAACCAAGAGTGGCCGTGAAGAGGACAGGACACCTAGCAGCACTAACTGTGAACAGTCATGCAACCGGTAATCTCAGGACCAGAAGCTAGTTTAACATTACATTAAACACAGAACATGTTTGATTTATGTATTTCCTATTAATCTTCCAAGCAGACAGTAAATTGGTGAGTGCATATATCAGAGCTAAAACATCTTCGGCATACTGTGTTAATAACGTGGGGCCCAGGTCTAATTTTCGAACCTGGGCCAATGGCTACGTTGTTACGCCACTGCACAAGAGTTATGGAAATCATTCAGAAGGAAAATACAGGCGCTATGAAAATTGGCCAGAGTGGGTACTCGGGGCCTAGAGACTATGGGCTCACTCCCACAACAACGAGCGCTTTCAAAGGCGATGCACTCTCCCATTGGTCACAAAGCCTGTGGAGGCTGCTGGCTTTTAGGGGAGACAATCACACACTAATGCCAGACACCTTGTGCTCCAATAATCTACTGTTCATTATCATTCTGATAACTTTTTTATACACACACACACACACACACATACACACACAGACAGAAAGACAGACAGACAGACAGACAGACAGAGACTGACTGACTGACAGACAGAGAGACAGGGAGTAAGAGAGTAACAGTAAGAGAGAGAGAGAGTAACAAACTAGCAGCAAACAGCTCAACTTTTTGAACTTCATTGCCTTGGACTGGCCTGTCAGGTTTTACAAAGCGTAATTACTGAGGCATTATGTTGTAGCAATTATAGCCAAACTCAGTGCTGTGCCTGGTTGCACTACAGCTAGTTGATTACATGGTGTAGGCCTCAATAGCTGCTTTCAATCTCCTAGCAATGAGCCACACATGCACCATGTGTGTCTGATAATGTCATGTGAATAAAAGGCACTGCTTCGACTGCTCTACCTCCATCATTTTCACATAACTAGGACTTAGATGACCATCATTCTTCATTTCGAAGAGGATCAAAAGCACCGCTGGCATAAAGAACAGCGTGGGTGCTGGCTAATCACACTAGCACTGATGATAGCAACAACAGTGTTGACAAGGCCCTTAGCACAGAGGCAAGAGAAATGGCGTCTCTTCTCAGCCCCTCAACACACACATACACACACACAAACACATACGCACACACTTGCACTCACCCCTCTTGTGATTGGACACTTTAATCAAGGCCCAGCGTTTCTGCTTCAATCCCATTAAAATCAGGAACAGAGGGTCACAAGAATTTAATTAGCTTCAAAGTCAGCCTTAGGCCACGGCAAATGTTGCGTCTGGAACACTCCGGCCTGTTTGTAAATACCATCCGCAAACCAGAGGAAACATCCAGAAATAATATGCCTACATCTTTCTCCATCTATAACATCTGTGTGCATACGGTCTTGCTCAGACCGCACTCTACACAGATCACTATACAAAACCTAAACATGAAGAACAGAAGTTACATAGTGAAGTATCAAGCTTGAAAGGGCTATTGTAGAACAGACACTGAATGCTGGCTTTATAGAAATGATGGGAACAAGGGAGAGATGACAGTTAAAAGCAACCCTTGTCCCCTGATGAAACATTCAAGCTAACATGAGGTTTAGCACAAC
>JAVQKI010180485.1:0-10146 GCA_036025975.1 Nematalosa erebi
GAGCTAATGGCTATTACACAGTTAATTGTGGCACCTTATTATACTGTAAAGTGTCACCCAAGAAGGTAACAGAAGACAATGCTTTCAGTTAACTAAAGCGTGACTTGTGAATGAATTAAAGAAACCAGTGCAGTGTCACCTTAGTACTGTGGGAGGATTGAAGAAGTTTGAATGTTTGCGATGGCGTCAATTTTGATTGGTGGTGGTCTGTCTCCCACTTCTCCCTGCCCCAGTTCTACGTGATCGAGTATGCGGCGTGCGAACCGTCATACAATGAGATTGTGACGTCGGAACGGATCCGGCCGGTCAACCCTAACAGCCCCTCATCACGGAACTCCTTCCACAAAGTCCGCGTCGCCGTCCCCGAAGACCTGCGAGACATGTGAGTGTGTTATACCAACACACACACACACACGCACTCATTCATTGGTGCCAATATAGAAAGGATAGTACAACATTCACAGACATCATTAACTGGAAAAGATACACACACACACACACACACACACACACAGCAAAAGAAAAGACTTTGGTCTCATGAATCATGAAGGCACAAGTACTTGTTACTGTGTGATTACCCTTGCATTTCTGGGGGGCAAAAAGCCTGTAGTAAGTTTGTGGGTGTATTTTACCTACCAGTGAATGTAGGTGTACACACTCATACACACAGTTAGGGAAAAAGCCTGCTGCATTTTCACAGGATATTTTATTGCCTGCAGTGATCTAGTCCAAGTGAGTATGCAACATCTCACCCATCAGTGCATGTAGGAGTGTGTAGAGGCAATGGAGAGCCTCATATTTTGGTAATGCACCTGATGACTTTAGGATTCCCAGGGTATTGGTAATTGATAGCAGACTCTCATCTTGAATAAATAGAAGACAGTGACATGTTAAATTGATTAATTATTTTTATTATTATTATTCTGATATTTTACAGAACTTATTTCTGGACTGTGCCATATAATAATAATAATAATAAGAATATTACTAAGATTAAAGGTAAAATTTAAGAATGTTACACCAATTTTGATGTACATGGCAGCTCAAGCAGATGGCATTTACTGGCCTGGAATCTGCACACTATCAGGGTTCAGTGCTTAGTGTGCACATTGGGATTCATATATAACCTCTCTTAGGAGGTAGTGATGGAATGTAAGTGACTTGTGTTGTACGGTATTTTATTGTTTAGTATTTGTAATGCAGTGTGAAATGTGATTTTTTACAGCTGCATGAATGACAGCATACACAAAGACTTCAGGAAAGCCATCGGAGCCAACTGTATCTTTTACAACACTCCAACCCACGAACTTGTCATCCTGGTCAGTCACAGTGGTTCTCACAATCCTCATTACCATTCGTATTAGTTATTCTCAGCAGCACTGTTGATCTCTCAGGTTTAAAAAGTTATTCTGAATTTCTGTCTGATTTTCCTTGGCTTATATCTTCCCATTGATTGTAAACAATGTAATGGGAAGATATAAGCCTGGAAGCCAACACATTTGCGTCAGGGTTTTAGGTTTCTGTTTTACTTGGGAAAATGCATTATATGTGAGCAGAATTATTCAGTGTCATTCAAACCCTGATCCTGTTGTTTGAGGCTGCCAAGTGATGTCGGTAAGAGTAAGAATGAGAAAATTTGGTACAACGCTGAAAAATTTCCTTGCCCTTAACCTTTCATCTGCATTGTACTGACAGCACCTGGCAACCTTGAACAACAAGGCTATATATAGATTGACTCCGGACTACTGCTTGAACTCTCACACTCTGTTTTTTATTTTTTTATTTTTTTTTTTTCCTTTAACTGAATCTGTTCATTTTTTTTCCTTTTGGTTCTTCCCATCAGTCTACGAATGAGTCTACAGTAAAGCGCGCCAACCTGCTCAGTGACATGCACTTCCGCAGCATCCGCACTAAACTCATGCTCAAGTCCCGCAACGAAGAGGCCACCAAACACCTGGAGGTATACACACACACACACACACACACACACACACAGAGTTGTGGTGTCGTCGTAACACTTTGGTCAGTCCGATTTAGCCAAGACGGCCACAAGTGAGCATGAGCGTGCCTAGACTCACAAACACTCATTCACACCCTCAGACATGGGGTTCTCACCAGATTCCATCATTCACACACACACACACACACACACACACACACACACACACACACACACACACACACACACACACACCACATGAAGACATGCACACAAATACACTTGTCAAGTGTTTACTTGCCAAGTCATACTTATAATAAGTATAAGCTATACTTATAAGTAGTCTTCTTATAAGTAAGACACACACACACACACACACACAGTTGAATTATGTGAGGGAAAAGAGCACTATGACACCTTGAGGGACCTCCAGCTACTCAAATTCAGAACAAAGAACCCTTCAAACACCTGGAGACAGACAAATCAGTGTCTCTCTCTTTCTCCCTCACGCACGCACATATACACACACACGCACAAACCCACCAGACAGAAACACACACTTAAACCCACCGTTTTCTCATCTACAGATGAGCTCACATCTGGTGTCTGATGGCACACTCTCTCTATCTTTGTCTCTTTTTTACACACACACATACACACACACACACACACACACACACACACCAACACCTGTGCAGTCGCAGTAGAATGAAGGTTGCCAAGCAGCTGGACACACACACTGAAACATGCCCAAACCTTTTTTTTTTTTTTTTTTTTGCAGACAAGCAAGCAGTTGGCATCTGCGTACCAGGAGGAGGTGCGTGTGAGGGAAGACCTAATGGGATTGGCCATTGGTTCCCATGGCGCCAATATTCAGCAGGCTCGCAAGGTGCCCGGGGTCACCGCCATCGAGCTGGAGGAGGAGAGCTGCACCTTCAGGATCTACGGAGAGGTGTGTGTGTGTGTGTGTGCGCATGTGTGTACATATTTGTGAGAAATTAGACTGTGATTCTAAAGACCTCTTTTTGAAATCTCTGTATTAAATTAATGCATGTCTATATGTGCCAGATAGAGAGAGAGGATGGTTAACAGTACAAAAGATGTAGGCAACATGCTGTGTTTGTGCAAGACTGCCCTGCATGTTTGTTAGTACTGTTGGGAGGTTTTGCTTGTGTTCCCCCTTATCTTTTGCAACACTGTGAGGGAGTTTTTAACACACATTATGGTAATTGTGTGTGTGTGTGTGTGTGTGTCATCCTAGACCCCAGAGGCAGTGAAGCAGGCCCGAGTTTATCTTGAGTTTAAGGAAGACGCATTTCAGGTGCCCAGACATCTTGTTGGTAAGTGATGCTTCACACCCAGCATAAGCATGGTACCTGTTGGACAGAAATAGGAGAGAGTTCTTAACAGTCTGCAGATTAGCCTAGGGGTCAGTAAAATGGCTTTGTTCTTCTGGGGATAAAACTGGACCTTAGACGCTAGTCCGGTGACTAATAGATGGGGAAGACATGAAGTAAATGAATTTTTAGAGTATTTAAGTGTGTTACTGTGTTCATATTAAATCTTTAGTAGGCACCTGTCCTAAGGGAATCACAATGCAGACTGCTGTTTGTTACGAATTAAGTATTGATATCAACATGAATGCCCCCAGGGTACCAAAGTCCTTATCAGTGGAATTAAAAGAACAACTATTCCTGTTTGGTAATGGCAGTGAATTCAGTAGAGTCCGAGCCCCGCCAGTCTGCTCTTCTTTCCTCATCTCTCTGCTGCTGTCTGCCATTTAACTCTTAGGGAAAGTGATTGGCAAGAGCGGCAAGATCATCCAGGAGATCGTGGACAAGTCGGGCGTGGTGCGGGTGCGGATCGAGGGGGACAACGACAAAAAGATCCCCCGTGAAGAGGTAGGCAGAGAGGGGACCCGCAGAGACGGCACATCAGGCAGCCAAGAGGCACGTGGACCACTTCACCGGCAGCTTCCAAAGCGAGCAACCTTACCACATAAACATAAACAACAACATAAACACACCTGTGGAGGCGGAGTCTGATTGTTCAGTCATGCACATACACACACACTCACGCTACTGTTCAAAGATTTGGAGTCACACTCTGCCTTTTCCATAAGGATGCCTGATGAAGGCAGCATTTCAGACACACAGTAATGGTGTCATATGCTTATCATTGCTTCTAACTGTGAGTGACAATAGTCATTTTCCCTTCAAACTCATTTTGTATGAGTCAAACTAGCTTAATTTTTTTTAAATTCATTTTTATTCACTGAGATGAAGGAAATCTCTAAAGTGACCCCCTAAACCTCTGAACAGTAGTAAACATGGTATAAAAACTTAGTTATGAGTGGGCAATGAAAACAAATAAGCCATGCATCATCATCTCTCAACATGTTGCCACTTTGATAAGTTTAATTATTTATATGAAGGAGGAAATACAGTCAGCTTCCACACACTCCACTATTAGGAACCCTGACACACACAGAGACAATGTGCTGTGTGAGCTGTAAGGGTACTTAAGTAGTTTCCTTGTGTTTATGGTGTTTCTTCCTCCCTCTACCCCCGATGTGTGTTTCTTGTTGGCTTTCTCTCAGGGAATGGTGCCCTTCATCTTTGTCGGCACCAAGGAGAACATCAGCAATGCACAGGCACTGCTGGAGTACCACGTGGCTTACTTACAGGTACGTGTTTGTGTGTGTATGTGTGTGCGTACGTATATGAGTGTATTTGTCTCTAAGGCTTGTATGTGCTTTCAAGTCGTGTGTGTGTGTGTGCGCTTGCGTGCGTGTGTGAAATTGTGGCCATCTGGACAGCCATTTGCTCTTCACCACCATCAATAAAGTATGTGCAATAATTCCAGTACAAAATTCCTAAAAAATTATATTGATGATTGCGTAGTTTTAATGATCAGTGATTGTAAAGACCTCAGGGTCAGGACACTTGAGCAGCACATGGAGCAAAGGCATTCTGATTCTAAATGGAGAGAGGGGGTAGGAAATATCTGAACATTCTAGAAGGGTCACCTGACTCTGCACTCTCACAGGAGGAAAGGTGCTGAGCGAGTCTGATTTGTCCTCACCCCCACCACCGGTGTAAAAATAACCCCCTCTAACAGCCCCACTTTGGGGGTAGGGGGCGTGGGGCGTTGGGTAGGGGCCATGTGAAATGTGGATTTTGGGCCTATCAGAGCTGCTTGGACTCTCGAAATAGCCCCCAACGTCAGTCAGCCTCCACCCCTAGACTTACCCAACCAGCCTGGCTTTAACCACCCACCCTTCAGCTGTTGGAAGGATCAGCAGCTGTTGCATTCCTATGTGACACACACACAAACACACACACACACACACACACAGTCACTCACCACCTCAATCACACTCTTACACATAGTGTAAGTTTACATCTAGTATCACTTGTGCGTGTATGCATGCGCGCGCGCTCACACACACACTCACACACACACTCACACACACACACACTTACACAGATACACACTCATTGATATACAGACTCACACTTTCACACACATCATTAATCCTTGTCCCACCTGCCCACATCTCATCATCACTAATTGCTGGCAGTTAAGCACACACACACACACACTCACACACACACAGATGAGATGATCAGGTCTTTTAGGTGTATGATGGTCATCTTAGATACACATAGATCAAGCTGATCATGCTGTATTGGTATATGTTGACCTGCTCACAGTTACACACAAAGTAGATGGACCAATAGTTACCCGTAGTTATGATTATCAGGTCCTATAGATATAAGCAGACCCAGAGATTATGCTCCACTTTATAAACACCAGCTGCTGTCTGTCAGCAGGAGGGTTCATAAACACCATTCTCAACTGCCTCTCGTCTGACTCTGGATTATATTAAGACTGGTGATGGTTGTTGTGTATGAAAGTGACAGTGTTTTGGTTGGATGGTTACAAGTGTGTCAGTCAGCGTGTTGCATAAATCTCTACCTGTGTGTGTGTGTGTGTGAATGTGTGTGTTCAGATGCCGCATGAGCGTAATGAGCCCCAGGCGCCATGACCACTTCCTTCCTCCCCTCTGTTCCTGTTCAACAGGAAGTGGAACAGTTGCGTCAAGAGCGTCTCCAGATCGACGAGCAGCTCCGTCAGATCGGCGTGGGCTACCGCGCTCCCCCGAGCCGCTCCGGACCAGGCGGCGCTGCGGGCGACCGCGAGCGGGGCTACCTGACCGACGAGAGCACCAACTCTGCTTCCCTGCACACCTCGCGCACCTACGGGGGCAGAGGCCGCGGGCGAAGGGCCTCCAACTCCCAGTACTCTGGCTATGGTGAGGGAACTACATTTCCCATGATGAATTTCTCTCATAGGAGCCACATGCTTATACAAGTAATCCAAGTTCAAGTTCATCCCCCTCTGTCAAGATCCCCATTTTAAGGACACTTTTAGGTCTTCGTCCGCTTGTAATGGCCCTGTTTAAAAAAGTTTCTCGATCAGGTTTCAGGGATTTGAGTGTTCTTCTCTGTGCCTTGTCATCAAGAAGCCAAAAAGATTGCCCTGACATTAACTAAATAATGTCTCTTCAGGGCCTTAATAGCCTGACTGCATCCTCCGGTCTTGAAGAGTGTGTGTGTGTGTGTGTAAAGAGTCTGTGGGCCAGTGTTTGGAGACGGCATGGAGTGGTCAGTCTTTTGTCCTGTCTGATGTGGTGTGAAGTGCATGGATCTCGGAGGCCAGTAATGTGGGGCTTCTAAAGGAGTCTGCCTCCACTGATCATACTGCACTGTGAAAGCCATTGTGGAGGACTAGGAGGAGGCCTGAAAGACGTTTGTCTTTCTTTTTGCTAATAATCTTGTCCCTTTAGCAGGCCGTCCCTGGATGCATGTGTCTTTGTCTGCATCAGTTAAAGCAGCGGTGATTTGACCCGCATATCACAAAGCCTGTGTCCGTTTTCACAGTTCTTGGATCAGGAAGTCAGTTTTGTGTTTGACTAAGGATCGTGCTGGTTGATCATTGGCTCGTTTGCAGGGTGTGGCAAACGATCCTCTGTACAGTGACCCATGCTGGGTCTATGTATGCATCCACTGAATAGTAGCAGGTGCAGAATAACCCAGCAGGCCCGCAGAGTTAGTTCTCACCTTGACCACAGATGGGTCCTCTCCATGGAGCAGAGCTTAGAGTGTGAAACATGGCTTGTTTTTTATGGGCTTCTGTCTGCACATCTCAATCCGACTTTCTGCCTGGCTCTGTCTGTCTGTCTTTCTGTCTCTCTCTGTCTGTCTGTCTTTCTGTCTCTCTCTGTCTGTCCGTCTGCCTTTCTGTCTGTCTTTGCACGGGTGGTCATCCGACAGGCACTAACTCCGAGCTCTCCAACGCTTCAGAGTCCGAAGAGGTGGCAGAGCGGGACGTGCGGCCCCGCGGCGTGGAGAGGGGCGGGGGAGATGAGCGCGGGGCCCGCCGGGGCGGTCGCGGACGAGGCTCGAGCACCGGCAGAGGACGCGGAGGGGCTGGCCCACGCCAGAATAACTCCATCAGTTCAGGTGAGTGAAGACACACCCACACAGACACGCGCAGACCGTGATTTCCATCTATTCCCAAAGCCTGTTTTCACAGATAACACACACCCTCAAAAGCTGACAAGTCTACCAGTGAGAGATGCGGTTGCTTGCCATGTTAAATTTCTCTCTCTCTCTCTCTCTTTCTCTCTCTCTCTCTCTCTCTCTCTCTCTCTCTCCCTCCCCCCCCCTCGCTCTCCCTCTCTCTCTCTCTCTGTTTGTCTCTCTCCATCAGTGCTGAGGGACCCTGATAGTAACCCCTATTCTCTGCTGGAGGGCGAGGGCGAGCCTGGCGGCGACACGGACGCCAGCGAGGGACCCGGTGCCGGCAATGACCGCAGGAGGCGCTCGCGCCGTCGCCGCACCGACCAGGATCCCAGCGTCATGGATGCTGCTGCCAACGAGTCTGATGGCCAGGCCGCTGCCAGCGAGAATGGACTAGGTGAGGTCAAGTGGCAGAGGTTACAGGTCACAAGACATACCCAACTTTTAAAACGAAACTAAGACACACTCGCGCACACTTACTGCGGCTTCTCAGACTTAACTCACTCCTTTACACTGGCAAAATGCCTTTTGTTTACACAAACAAGGCACGAGAGGACATCATCTTGAGCTTGGGGCAAACAATGATCGACATTTCACACAGTAGTGTCAAAAAACACTGCAGTTGTTTGGGAAAATCCTCAAGGTTGATGAATCAAATTTTGAAAGTAGGCGTTCTAGCCGTAGCATCAAGACAGGTATCACTGGTGGTGGTGCTATGCCATTAATGTGTCCTCCTGCCCACCTACATCTTTTCAGAGGAGGATGGCAAGCCCCAGCGCCGAAACAGGAGCCGCCGCCGCCGTAACCGCGCCAACCGTCCCGAGGGTGGATCCACTAGCCGTGACAGACAGCCAGGTGAGAAGAGGGAAAGAGAGAGAGGGGGATGAGGGATAGAAAGAGGGAGGGATTGAGAAAGATATGAGAGAGAGAGAGAGAGCGCGAGAGTGAGCGATGAAATAATGGGTTGAGATTGATGTAGGGGGCGTGAGGAAATGAGTTATTGGGTTTTAGCAACTCCTTGAGTAACAAGTTCCAGTTTGGCTTGGGACTGTGGTTGTTTGCATTGCATAACACAGGACAAGAAAAAGCCTTAGCCATTTTGACTTGAGTTGAAGTTTTTACTGGGACAAAAGACGAAGTGTATTTTGAAAAAAAAAAAGAAACTCTTGACAAGTTGAACAAAACCCGTAGAGCTTATTGTATAAGGACAAAATGGAGGCCGCTGAGTTCATCAGCACTGACACATGCGCTGTGCTCACTTTGTACAGACCAAGAGACTTCAGGACCCTTCAGGGAAAAGAAAGCTAGAGAGGTTCTTAATGGCTGTGGATTACACCCTCATCTTTGCCAGTACTGAGTCTCTCTCTTTTTGTGTGTGTGTGTCTGCGTGCGTGCGTGCGTGCGTGCGTGCGTGTATGCTCTCTGTTTTATAGTGACTGTGGCAGACTTCATCTCTCGCCCAGAGTCTCAGAGTCGACAGAATCTCCCCCCAAAGGAGAAGGAGACACAGCCTGCCCCGCACCCTAAGGTACACACGCACACAAACACAAACGCAAACACACTGCCTTTCTGGCACCCTTAGGTACACATCCTGACGCATACACATGCAAACACTCAAAGCTCACTTAGTTTCAGTGGCTGCTCTGCATCCATCACTGTAAGAAGCACATGCAAATGACCGACACCTCCACTTTAGAATGCATTCTACACCCTCAGGCAAGCTTCATCCTGTACCTCATGTAGGAATTTAATTTCAATCTTAGCTGATATTTTTTGACGTTCAAAATGTATTCCTTATGCAGCTGTTTTTAAAATGTATTTATATGTGATTTGAATTATTGATCTGAATATTTGATTAAGTAATAGTGTGGTCATAAGATGCATTATGGCAATGTGAATCGTTATAAAATTATAGGGACTACATATGTACATACTGTATTTATTTTGGCAACAGTGTGGTTGTGTCATGACATGAGGATTTCTCATCAAAGTCTCCTCTCCTGTTTCCCTCGCAGGAGAATGGGACGGCCAGCAAGAAAGAAGAGCGCACGGCCTCCAAGCGCTCACCTAGCAACGGCATGGCCAAACCGGGCGAGGCCCTGGTCAATGGCGTCTCGTAGAGCGCTCACACGCAGCGTCACGACCAGCGTCTAGAGCAAGACATCACGGCAAACTATCTGTCCCTGCTTGCATTTGCGTAACAAAGAGAAAAAAAAAGAAATCCTTTCAAACAGATGAGTGCGAAAAATCGACTTCAAAAACCTGAATCCATACGAGAGATGTTTAAAAAGAATTTTAAAAACCACAAAAAAACGACAAACGCATCTAATTAAAAACCACACATTAATGGTGTATGTTTATCCTATCTATCAGTACTTAGTGCTTATTTAAGACTAGCTTGCCAAACATAAGCTGGTGGATACGACTCGATCTTTAATGACATACCGAACTCAGAAACAGGACGTGACTATTGTTATTGTTAACTTTTTTGTTTATTTTTGTCCTTATTTGTCGTTTTTTTTTTTTTTTTTTTTGTTTTTTTTGAAAGGTTTAAAGTCGTTTTATAAAAATTTGTCAAAAAAATAAAAAAACCCGAAAAAAAGTTAGAAAGAGAAATAA
>JAVQKI010180728.1:0-10449 GCA_036025975.1 Nematalosa erebi
TTTTGTCTATTACGGTCTGTAATATTAAGTTTACAGCTGTTCCACTGTTATATCTTAATACTAATTTGATCGTTTAGAGCTTTCATTATTGTTATAGGGTTTGCTTAGTCCCACAAAGGGACACAATAAAGGGTTATATATTTTGTTGTGCAAACTTTAATATAGAGATGCCAAAACTTCATGATATCTATTTTCCAATTGTCCAACTGAAGCAGACAACTATTGCACTTTGCATGTGACTTGTTATTTAACAAACAAACAAAAAAACTTCTATAGGCTACAAACATTTTTTATCCCCCTCTATAAGGTCTTGAACATTTCGGTGATGGATGATGACATTCCAGAGTTTGATGAGCATTTCCAGGTTATCTTAGTTTCTGTCATTGCCGGTGATGGACTACCTGGCACAACCCCTACAAGTGGAGCAAGCATTGACCCTGAAAATGCCATCAACATGATAACAATCAAGTCCAATGATTATCCATATGGTATGTATGGCCAACACTACAGTAGTAATATTGTATAAAATTCAATATATTGATATTGCGATGTGTGTTACAAAATCCTGATAATCAGAAACAGCCTGCAGCCGTCATGTGAAAATGGACACAAGGACGTACTAATAAATTACATTGGAAAATGAAGCATAGCTGTGACTGTGGCGTTGCTTTACCAATCTTCATGTACTTGATGTTATGATAAACAATATTGAAATCTTCTCGGACCGTCTGCTGTGCCTTTTGTCAGGGCTGATGCAGTTCCAGGTGGACCCCCTACCGCCTGGCATGATCCTACCAGCTCCTGAGGATGCACAGATCACTGTGGAAGAGGAGAAGGGTATAGCCAGTATAATTGTGGCCCGAGCACAAGGCTTAGTAGGAGAGGTTATGGTTGGATACCGCACCATTCCCCTCACGGCTATCAGTCCAAAGGATTACAAGGTTTTTCACATGAATGAACATACAAAAATATGGAAAGCAATATAAGACGGAGGAGTAACAATATGGAGAATAAACACACTATTTATACAATAAGTTTTTACTGTCATTCTATTGTACTGTTGTGTTAAAATATTTAGAAATTTTATTGTTTTTCTAATTAGGATGTTAATGGCACAATGGTGTTCAAAGAAGGAGAGAGATACAAGTTTATAAATGTCACAATCATTGACAACAAGGTGCCTGAACTTGAGAAGGTGTTCAAAGTGGAGCTGTACAGTCCAGTTGGTGGAGGTAAGAAAGGGGAATTCTCAGTGGAATTCTCAGCCAGTGATTAACAAGCGGCATGCAAAAGTCCCAGTAATCTGAGAACAGACAAGATACTTTTACAGGTTTGATGAAATACACAATGCCCACAGTGTTTAAATAGTTGATAGAGCCATATTTTAAGGAGTGATTTATAATGTATATATTATCTAAATTTTGGCAGTTGCAAAAAAAAGTGGAACAGGGACTTTAATGGATTAATCAAATGAGAATAATTAAAATCCACGAAGAAACATTAACAGATTTTAAAAACAAAAGCAAGGTAAATGTATTCATCTGTGCATACAAGGGCAATCCTACAATTTCTCTTTTGTCTTTTAGCCAGTCTTGGTGATGCCTCAACCATCACTGTGACAATTGCTGCTTCGGATGATGCACATGGAATATTTCAATTCAGTGCTAATTCACTGTCAGTTAATGGCACAGAACCAGAGGAGAGTCACAGCAGTGTGGTCCTGCAGGTGCGGCAAGATTTGGTTTCACACCTATTTGTAATCCATATTTTAAAAGTGACCCTGATATGGGACATGAATGATACATCTTGATTTCTGATCCACAGGTCACACGCTCCTTTGGCGCACTGTCTGATGTTACATTGTTCTGGGAGGTGGAGCCGTTAGCAAATGACGAGCTGTTGGCGATAGCTGGGAACGTGTCCTTTGGTGTTGGCCAAATTATATCAGACATTGTATTGCAAGTCTCACAAGATGAAATCCCTGAACTCGATAAGACCTTCAAGGTGACCTTGACTAATGTGACCCATGGTCGCTTGGGTGAGAGGTTTGTGGCATCTGTGACAATATTGGCAAGTGACGATCCATATGGCCTCTTCGTGTTCTCTGCGAGCGGGCGTCCAGTACGGGTATCTGAGGGCAATGTTACCGTCACCCTTACCATACAGCGTCAAAAAGGCCTCATGGGAACAGTGAGGGTGATTTACCAGACTCTAAAAGAGACAGATGTTGCTCCTTTTCACACACCAGGAGTTGATAGAGCGACTGAAGGCACTGACTTCATTCCTGTCAGGTCGTCAGTGACATTTATGGCTAATCAGAGTGAAGCAAATGTGACCTTGCAGATTCTGGATGATGAAACACCAGAAAGGGGAGAATCTATCTTCGTAGAGCTGGTCGACGTCGTACTCATAGAGGGAGCTCAAGATCGGCCAAGTAAGAGTATAGTACAACAGGTAGATGTATTTTCATATCCTGTGCAATTATGTTTGTATTTTACACTCAGATTTCTTTCGTTGTTGTCTCAGTTTCACCAAGCCTTGGGTCAAGAGCTGCCACTGTTGCCCAAGTTATAATACAGCCCAGCGATGATGCATTTGGAATGCTGCAACTGTCTGCTTCTGCAGTGACAGTGAATGAGTATTATGTCGGACCCATTATCAACGTGACTCGGATTGGGGGGATCTTTGCTGATGTGTCTGTTAAGTTCATAGCAGTGCCATTAACTGCCACAGTTGGTGAGTAAGGCAGGCTTTTTACACCTCCAAAAAGTGAGCGTTTAAAAATTCTGACAGTTAAAAAAGACTGACAGTCAATCTGTCTAAGCTGTTAATCCATGCATCTTTGTACTCAACAGTGTACATTGACTTTTTGGTTGTGTGAGTATTCAGCATTGTGAATTTCATATTTAGGCAAAGATTTCAGCGTTGCCTCCTCTGATGTTGTTCTCCTGGAGGGGGAGAGCAGTAAGCCTGTGCCTATCCTGATTATAAATGACATCGTACCCGAGCTAGAAGAAACTTTTCGCATTGAGTTGCTTAACCAGACAACGGGAGGTGCACAACTGGGTGACCTGACACAGGCAATTATTACAATTCTACCATCTGATGACCCCTTTGGTTTATTTGGTAAGGCCTGACTGGACACTTTGTTACTTTATTATGAACTGTAATACTGTATACACTGTTGTTAGCTCTAATGTTGTGTTAGAATACATCATTTACATTTAAAGTTATTTTTATTTATTTATGTTTATCGTATCATGCTGTGTATCTGAAGTGTTTCAGACTACTGCGTTTACCATTGAAGAGCCTGAATTTAGTCCGGTTGAGATCTCATTACCTATTGTGCGGAGGGCTGGGACTATGGGTCAAGTGACGGTACAGTGGCAGGCCACGGTCAATTCCCAGGAAGCTAAGACTGACGTCTTCCCTTCATCTGGAGGAGTAAGCTTTGCTGAAGGTGAAACGACAAAAATCTTAAAGGTTAAAGTCCTTCCAGATGATGTTCCAGAGATAACAGAGGTGAGGGACACATTATTGCTTAATCTCATTGTCCTCCTGTTAACGTCTGAGTTCTGACACGAATCAGCGAATCATGAAATCAGTTCATGTCAGTTAAGACTTTGAGGGCTTTAGACTAACTTAGACCTGAGGGAGGATAACGAGATTTAGCTATTGCATTATGCATATTGCAGCAACTTTTTTTTTTAAAGAGAGCATTTTCGTGTCCAGTATAATCATTCAGCATTGTCTGCAGATAATCACGCTGAAACTCATTGGCGCCAGTAATGGAGGGAGCATTGGGACACAGAGTGTGGCAAATATTGTTGTTCCAGCTAATGACAATCCCTATGGAACAGTTTACTTTGATCAGTCCGTGTACCGTGTGTGGGAGCCTTTGAAAGGAGTCTACATTGCTAACATCACTGTGAGAAGGAAGTAAGGCTCATAGTGCAGTGTCTGTCCTTGTTTACACAGTGACATAGTGTGTTACACTTTTGAAAGAAGAAAAAAAGACTTCTTGACTTATTTATTTGTCTGTTTGTTTATTTCCAGAGGTGGTCATTTTGGCCGTCTGGGGATCGTGTACAGCACATCAGAACTTGATATTGCGAGTATTGCACAGATGAAGGGACGAGATCTTCTGATTTATTATAATCTTCCTGTGAGAGGAGCTTACCTTAGTGCTGCTGCTGGATCAATCAGTGTAAATTCCTCTCAGAGCCCCCTTAGCGCCTGTGCTGAATTTTGTCTTCAGAAAGAGGCTTGTCTGGCCTTCTCCCTCACCAACAACACTTCCACCGGTTCTATCTCTTGTGCCTGGGTGACTGACAGCACAGGGAGACTAAATCCCGACCAGCAAACCACCACCTATGTCAAAAATACAACATCTGTCATGTCGCTCCTGAGCTCTCAGGCCAAAGCTGGAGTCGACTACATTCCTGTGACTGCCCAAATGGCCTCCATGGCTGATGGCTCTGGCGAGGCAAATCTCACAGTTTCAATCCTCACAGACTCATTAGCAGAGATGGATGAAAGCTTTAATATACACATCCGTAGCGTCAGCCTGGTCAATATGACAGTAGAAGACAAGAACTTGCCAACTGTGGGACAGCCATATTCAGCCCTAGTGACCATTAACATGAATGGCGATGCGTTTGGAGTATTTGTTCTTTACATCCTCAACCCTGAGGCAGTGGAGGATGGTCGGTACCTAGAGGTGAGAGAGGAACCACAGACATCTGTGCTTCTTGTCATTGAGAGGACAGGTGGTGCTTTGGGGAGAGTGACTGTGGAATGGAAATATGTTGGAGGCAGCGCAAGGCCCGACTCCGATTTCAGTAGAACCGGTGAAACACTTGTGTTTGCAGATGGTAGGTTTCATTAAAGATTTTTCCTCTACTGCACATATACTGATATAAGTCTGAGTTTACTACCTTTAGGATTATACCTGTTCTAATTGTCTGAAAGAGATCTGCTCACTCTGTTCAAAGGTGATGTGAGAAAGACCATAAGGCTGTTAATTACTGATGATGAGGAGCCGGAAGGAAATGAAACCCTAACAGTTGGCCTGGTCAGAACGGAAGGTGGCAGCCGTATCCTGCCTGGTTCTGACACAGTTACCATACTTATCCTTGCCAATGATTTTGCTGCTGGAGTTGTGGCCTTCAGCAACACTTCCAGATCAGCTTTCACACAAAAAGGTAGCAGCAAATAAAGTACATCCAACATTGATTAGTTGATTTTTAAATCCCTGTTAGCTAGATTTAAGATATTTTTCGAGAATATTACCATTTTTTAAATACTACGGGCATATGGTCATACGGAATAGAGACTTATTCTGCATAGTCTTGCTCACTTTTCCAGATCTATGAACCTTGTTTTTTATTTATTTAATTGTGAATAATCTTTTTTATTTTGTGTTGAAGGTGACACACTGACTCTGCATGTGGATAGGACAGCCCCTGGAATTGGCAATGTTACTGTTGACTGGAAAATCCTTGGTGCCAATGTCTCTCAAACCTTCACTGAATCTTCAGGACAACTCTTCTTCCCTGAGGTAAACTCATCTGACTGTTCATTTCTGATCAACATTTTACTGTAACTCTGTCATTTAGCAATTTGATGACAAGAAAATGGTATTTGAGAATTAATATGGCTTATAATCTCAACAGAAGATGATAGATCTTATGTACAATATAGAAGTTGTCAAATTCAAATCATGGCCCTTAGGTTTGTAAAATTAAAACAAACTGAATCTTAAAAGAAACCAAATGAAGTTGTGTGCTTGAATTTGTTTTTCAGGGCGTGCTTAGAGACACAATTGTTCTTCTACTGTTGGATGACAACACTCTAGTGGAGAGAGAGGTTTATAGAGTAATTCTCCACAGCATTCTGACTGAAGGTACTGGTACTGAGTATTGCTGATATACTAGGGTAAGAGAATCGTAACTTTAAGAAAAAGAACAAGAGAATCTAGTCCAACATCTACTGCGAAGGAGACCAACAGCTAACGCTAACTGAACAGGGCCTGACGCTCACTTTCAGTTTGATTTCCCAAGGCCCCATTAAGTTGGTGTTAGCTGGCAGTTATGTTTGCTATATTAGCTGTTTGTCTATGTTTTAGTAAGTAAGTAAGTAAATTAATTTAAATAGCACATTTACACACAGCATTAACTGACCAAAGTGCTGTGCAATGTCAATAAATAGACAAATAGCAAAAAGATAATATAACCGTACAATTTGACCATAAGTTCTAATATCAAATACAAAAAGGGGAACATTCAACAACAGGTCACACCACATAGACATGAGGATGAGGTAAACTAATAGAGGGCATGGAAAGCCAGGGTGTAAAAGCGGGTTTTTAGCCTAGATTTGAAGGCAGAGATGGAGGGAGCAGATCTAATGTCCAGGGGGAGCTGGTTCCACAAATGTGGAGCAGCAACAGAAAAGGCTCCACAAAGGTTTTACCAATTTTTGTCCTTCATCTTCCCAACTACAGCACTCGATGAGCTTGAACAACATGGCTTTGGTTGGAAGTGCTCCGGACTACTGTATCACTTCCTGTATTTTAAACTGAATATCTCCCAATTTTTTTTTTAACGCCAGGGGTAGTATCCAGTGGAAGAGCTATCCTGTTGCCACAAGGCAGTGAAGCTGTTGTGAGCGTGGAGGCTGATGATATGCCAGTCACGGTGTTGACCATTGTGCCCTCGTTTCTACGGGTGACCACACCTGAGGAGAATGTGACTGTCCACGTTTTCATCAGAAGGGAGTCAGGGGCCTCAGGTGAGACACTATAAGAGATTAGTTCTGTTCAAAACAGAGTTTTTGCCAATTTTGCTGACTGACCCCTTGCACCCATTGCAAAGCATTTAGTTTGCACTGCATGTGCTGCAATTATATTAACTAGCCAAATCAGTACTGAAAGCAATGTGCACTGTTCAAAATTTTGACCAGTATAAGCTTTTATCATCAAAAGGCTTCAGTTGTGCGCCTGGTTTAGCCCTGTGCATGGTCTATGCATCATCATTCACATAGCCTAACAGTATGTTTTTAAAAAATTCAAAGAGTTTAATTCTTTATGATATAATGGAGCTGCTGCTAATAAGAGACCCAGACAGGATGGGACACACAAACACTGTCTGACATTGCTTTAAACCATTTTATTTCTATGCCGGCGTTGCAGCGGGTTTTAGCAAGCACACTCCCACAGTTTCTGCCCAGGAAATGCAGTCTAGTTCTTTATGATGATGGTGGGTTTGATCTGTTTTCCCACAGGAGCGGTCCAGATAAGCTATGCCACTATGCAGGGTTCTTTGAAGAACTTGACTGAGATGGAAGGGAATTTGGCTCAGCCTGGAGAGGATTTCCATCCCGTCAATGGTTCCATCGTACTCCCAGATGGACAGACCTCAACATCCATTCCTATAAGAATTATAGATGTAAGAAATAGGTCATGTAAAATAATCTTAAATAAAACTTGCAATGAGATGATGAAAATCTCAGCAGTCATTCACTGACAACATTTGTTTTCCGGTGAGACTTTGAAATTCAGCTGTGCACTGTTATGTTAGATGCATGAAGCAGTCATAGTTTCAAAAGGAAAAAAGTGATGGGGTCAGAATCCTGCAGTTTCCTATTTTTCCTTTTTGATGTTGTTTTTGTCTTTCCAGGATGCCATCCCTGAGTTACAGGAAGTGTTCCTGCTCAAGATAACATCTGCTGTGCTCCTAACCTCACTTAGCAATTTAGGTATGTGTGTTCATTGATGATCATAAATTAGGGCAGTTACAGTAGTACCTATTTAAAATGCACTTGTTTTTTGCCTACTTTTTTTTGTCTGTGTGTTTGAATGAGCTGCTACCCAGCTTTGTCCTCCTGAATTACGGTGCGCTCGGGTTAAAGCTGAACAGGAGAAGTACTCACTTTGACATAGTCTCTGGGTGATATTACTTTTTACTCACAGAGCATTAAGCAGTGGCAGGTTCTACATTCTGTTGATTTAGATTTCATTGTTTAGATAGATTTAGATAGATTGTATTGTGATGCCTACTTACATCAAGTACATGTTAGCATATCAGTGTAATAATACAATTTACCTGAAATACTGGTAGTTAATGACTTGATATGCAAGAATAACTTTTGACTTTTTTTTTTTTAAATCGTTTAAAACTATTCTTGAATGTCTCCCCAGACGTTGATGGTCTTGTGGCTGAAATTGTCATTGAAGCGAATGATGGCATCCAAGGTGTTATGAACTGGCAGACTACCAGGTAAGGCAGAGGTGGGCGGGGGGTCTAGGGGGTGGAGGACATAGAAAGTTGATATGACAGTAAAATTCAAATGATTTATTTAGTTTTGTAGTAAATGAATCAGTGGGACTGCTGACACTTGTGGCATTTCGAGATGTGGGAGTCCATGGGAATGTGTCCGTTCTCTACTATACCCAGAACCTAGAAGCTAAGCTGGGACAGGATTTCAACACCACTCCCTCAGTAAGACCCAAGCCATGCCAAGATTTGTGCATGCTAATACATTTGTGTGTGTCGCTAATTTCTACTTCCACTTTCTTTTAGGTCTTAGACTTTGCCCATGGAGAGAGATTTAAGTTCATTGAGATTAAAATTTTAGATGATTCTGTGCCAGAGGGGGAAGAGCAGTTCCTGGTGTTACTAAGCAACCCTTCCCCTGGTTTGGAGCTTGGGGCCAATCTCACAGGTATCTTGTACCTATTGAATTAATATCAATATAATTGGCAAGTCTGATAAACATCCATGTAGTTGTGAATAACACGTTAGCGTAAGATTGTTTTCATGTTTTATTTGACACAGAGTTACAGTAACTGCACTTTGGTTCTGAAGTTGTTAATGAGTTTAAGTGATGCTGCAGGGGTTTACTTGAAACATTTTACAGTTAAATAAAATGACAACTAAGTTGAAAGTACACAAAGATGGCCATTGTTTCAAAAGTATTTGTTCACAGTAACCATTTCAGCAAGTGACAGTAAAATGTTTGGCCATTTCCCTGCATAGCCACGGTGACCATCTTGGCTAGTGATGATGGCCATGGGGTGTTATCCTTCAACAGCAGTGAGCACTTTTTACTGAGGGAGCCGACGTTTATGTCAGGGATCGGGGAGAGTGTGGCTGTGCTTTACGTGGTCAGAAACCCAGAGGAAGGGACATTTGGCACAGTTAGTGTTCACTTCACTGTGGCTGACAGCAATGGTTCAGTTAGCACCAATGATCTATCGCCCTCAGAGGGTTTGGTGGTGCTGGAGGATGGAGTCAGATTTAAGGTAAGTTTTACTGTGATCAATTTTTTACACAGGTTTTTCCAAACCACACATAAACCAAGCAAGGCAAACCAAACCAAGCATTTCCATTATTGTTAGAGATGTATCATGTTTAATATTTTACATTCTTCACTGACTGTCTAGCTTTATGACAGCTCTGCTGCATACTATTGTCATTACTAAAACCAACTTCATACTTTGCGATTAAAATGAGTGAAAGAAAAGCACCCAAAGTCAAGTGCTCAAAATTTATGGGAACTGTTGGAGACCCGTTTCAGATAACTACTTTACGTTGGTTGAGAGACTGAGCAAAAGGTGTCTTTAAAGAATGTAAAATATTAAAATGTATTGTTTACACGGTTTATTCCCTGCTATACAGTATAAATTAATTTTCCTGTTTACACTCTTCGGACACTGATTGAAAATCTATTTCCGTCTGTATGTCACTTGCTTAGTCCATTTGAGTCTGAAACGAATGATAAACTGTGGGCAAAGTTGTCCTGTTAATTATGGAAAACTATTTGTGTTCAAGGTGTTAGAGATTTGGGCAGTCCTAGATGAAGAGCCAGAGCTGAATGAGACATTCACTGTGACACTGTTTAATCCAACGGGTGGTGCACGTCTTGGGGAAGCAGTGCAGGTTTCCATAACAGTTTTGGAGAACACAGCACCTCTCAGCCTTTTAAGAATTTCAACATCAGACAGTGGGCAAGTGTCTCACAATGTGTGTGTGTGTGTGTGTGTGTGTGCTCCTATGTACTGTATGCTTGTCATGTGCCTCATGGAGCCATATACTGCTACTAGTATTAGTAAGTCAGTATACTGTATTCATAGTCTGCAGACAGTGGGCACTGTGTGTGTATGCGTGTGTGCTTGTGTGTGTGTGTGTGTGTGTGTGTGTGTTGTGGGGGTGTCAAAAAGTAGCCTAATGTTGATGTCTCTTCACTGCACCACAATAGAGGCAGGCATCCATACTGTAGGTAGTGTTGATTGTTGTGGGTATTTTCACTCAATAATATGCTTGATTTTAATAGGTTGAATTCAGTGGAAGTGGACGAGGGAGATACCCTGTATTTAACGGTTTTCCGGAGCAATGGTTTAGACATGACCATGAGTGTGGAGTGGGAAACAGTGTCAGACTCTGCTGT
>JAVQKI010180773.1:0-12683 GCA_036025975.1 Nematalosa erebi
CACTCCATCTCTCCCTCACCCACTCCCTCACACACTCACCCACCATGTGTTAATTTTCTGCAGTTGACTGTTTTAAGTCACGTGAAGCTGATGGCATTTCCATCTGTGATTTAAAATGAGTTTCGACATGTTGAGGTTAATCCCAGGTTAGCTGCATAGGGTTCAGCAGGTGTTTGGCTTGCTGTGCCTTAACCCTATTCCTCTGGGAGCTGTTGAAGTGAAATGATGTGATTGGTCAGCTGTGTGTCAGTGGTCTGAGCGTGTCTCTCCTGTCTGTGTGGTGATGATGTGCAGGACTGCAGCGTGCTGGCCTTCGTCCTGGACCACCTGCTGCCGCACACGCAGAACTCCGAAGACAAGGACACGCCCGCCCTGGCCCGCCTCTTCCTGGCCAGCCTGGCAGCCGCCGGCACAGGCACCGACGCTCAGGTGGCGCTGGTCAATGAGGTGAAGGCCGCCCTGAGTCGTGCTCTGGCCATGGCAGAGGGCACGGAGAAACACGCCCGGTGAGTCATTCGGCAACGCGCTTGGCCCGCCTGGCGCGCTTGGCACGGTCCTCACTGCAGCTGCTATCTGGGAATGAGGGATGATGGGCTGACTAACACACACACACACACACACACACACACACAGGGGGACGTCAGGGCTGGGCAGATGACTCACCCAAACAGACATAAGCAGGGGAATGAGGCTGTGAATTACCATAGCAAATCAAGGGCAAGTGAAGTACCCCAGTCATTTTTTTATTTGTCTTCTCCACACATGCGTGACAAAGGTATTCTCCAGGTGTGCTTGAGCGCTTTTGACACAGTGTGTAATGGATTAGGATATGAATGTTCCTTTGCTTGTTGACTGACCGGTCCTGTGCTGTCGGTTCCTCCTCCAGCCTGCAGGCAGTGATGTGCATCATCAGCACCATCATGGAGTCGTGCCCGTCCACCTCCAGTTTCTACAGCACGGCCACCACCAAGACGCAGCACAACGGCATGAACAACATCATCCGCCTCTTCCTCAAGAAGGGTCTCGTCAACGACCTTGCCCGTGTGCCACACAGTCTTGATCTCTCTAGGTACAAATACAAGGGTTCAATTAACAGCAGTTTTTACCCTGGGATACAGACAAAGTTACACTGACTGTTGTAAAACCTTGAATAAGAATTTTGTAAGATTTGATGACTCATGAGCACAGATTTTTCTAAATTAAAAAAAAAAACGAAAAAGCTTCCCATGTTGTATTTGCCACAGAGGGATGTATTAATTATTCATTAAAAGCATTCTTAGTGACATTACACAGCAGCTTTGTACAGCCACATTTATTAAATATTTTCATATTGCAGCCTTTTTCATAGACTAACATGTCCTTTGTGTAAAATAAATTCTCAACAGCCCTAACATGGCGAATACGGTGAATGCTGCCCTGAAGCCTTTGGAGACGCTCTCCAGGATCGTCAACCAGCCCAGCAGCCTGTTTGGAGGCAAAGGAGGCTCCAGCAAGAACAAGACGGAGCACGACACCGTCGGCACCACTAGAGACAGCAACAGCAACACCCAAGACCAAGGTAGTCAGCATAGCAGTCACAGAAGAGCTAGCAGCCAGCAAAGAGCATTATATAGAAGCACTTCCAGAGAAATCATACCGTTTATAAATCATATAGCCTGTCAGGTAGTCCGCCCGTCTACATTATTAAGTGGTGCTGTAGACCTGCTAGGGCACTCTGAGTTTTAGATCAAGGCTGTTGGATCATGGGGAGATGTGAGCACCCTGAAGGGCTGCTCAACACACATCACATGAATTTGGGGAGATTTTTAAAAAACAGATACTCCACAAAAGATGAATTGTTTGCAACTTGTGAAGCCCTCTGGATGAAAAACAGCGAGACACTGATTGAAAAGAAAGGGAGAGAGAAACAAATGGTTAGTTATACACTGAAAACACCAAACGGTTCCAACCAGGCACTGTCTTCGCCATGACGCAGGAAGCTAGAATGGCTGCGCTGCGTGTGTTGTTTTAAAAAAGCAATTTTGGTCGGAAATGAAACCTTGCTGGGTCACTTGGGTTGCAAGAAATTACTCTGGGAATACACTTTGGCTATTTGGCGAGCTGAGCTGCGCAAGTGGTTACTAGGCAACAGAAGTCTCTGAACTCATGCTTCCATCTGCAACAGTCCAAGCAAAATGAGTCTGGCCCAGTTCTTATTCTTTACTGTGGTGTTTGAAATCAAGCTGGGGTTAAAATCACAGGATGTTGCTGCCATGTTTGAGGCTGAGACAAAATATGTTGACATTCTTTAACCTCAGCAGAGTTAAAACTTAAAAACTGCACTATATGTTTTGGTTTCTAAATACATCTTAGGCGATCGGATTTCCAATGGTCAGTTTTAAATGCAGTTGCAAACAATCACCAGGATGCGTTGTGATCCAGTCCAACAAAGAAACGTCTGAAATGCTTTTGACCTCTCTTATTTCGCTGTGTAAATCTGATCTAATATGGCATGGTTACAGATAAGGATGACCTAGAAAGAATTAGAGGCAAATATAATAAAGCAGAGTCTTTGAAGGGTGTGCCTTGAACTGATGTGGGAGGCTCTTTGAATAGTGTGGTGATTGACGACCCAACTGCTCCTGTCCCTCAGGTGAGGTGGGCGAGGCCGAGCCAGTGGAGAGCCGTCACCGGGGCCAGGGGACGGACACTGACCTGATGGACGGCGAGGCGGAAGGAGACACGGTGGTGATCGCCGGGCAGCCCGAGGTCCTCAGCACACAGGCCATGCAGGTGGGCTCACCTGTCGTTCGCTGCATGAGAGTACGCACCCTAGACATACTTCTCTTTATCGCTTACTCATTCCAGAGAGATGGCACCCAGGCATATCTGACCCCCATTGCTTTGTGTGTGGTAGGTGGAGAATGAACTGGTGGATTTGATAGATGAGCTTCTGGAGAGAGACCCAGGCACTGTCAATAGCACCATAATTGGTAAGTGGGATTAGAAAACCCGGTGTCACCAGTGAGTGGGTAAGGATAAACCAGTAGTGTCTTCTAATTGGCTGTTTGCCTTGTCTATCAGTTGGACCCAGTGGAGAGGACGAATCCCAAGAGGATGTGTTGATGGATGAAGCTCCTTCTAACATGAGCCAAGCCTCCACACTACAGGCCAACAGAGAGGGTATGAACTTTGGCATTAAGCTCAAACCTGGCAAAAGCCATTAATGATGTATGACCTTGTTGTATAGGTTACTTCTATGTGGACCTTGAACTGTATCATCTTGTGCACAGACTCCATGAACATCCTGGAGCCCGAGGATGAGGAGCACACTCAGGAGGAAGACTCCAGCGGCAGCAATGAGGATGAAGACAGCCAGGATGAGGAAGAGGAGGAGGAAGAAGAAGAGGAGGAGGATCAGGTGAGTCTTGAGACATGCAATTTTCTGATGGTTTGTGGCATTGCTGTCCTCTGACCCACAGACTGTCTCTATCGCTGTCTGCTCATTTGAACTCTCTCTAATCACGTCTCACTTGTGTCAGGATGATGAAGAGGGAGATGAGGATGATGACGATGAAGGTTCGGAGATGGAATTAGATGAAGACTTCCCTGACATCAACTCTGCTCCACACATTCGCTTTGAGAGGTTTGATCGCGATGATGACCTCATCATCGAGTTCGACAACATGTTCTCCACCAACGGTTAGTAATGGCATTATTTCTCATGTCAGTCAGTGTTGTTTTCTACCTTGCTAGATCTGACTGCATTCAGTTCTCAGTAGCGGTAGCGTCGGTGCGTGAGTCTGAGAGATCTGAAGCTCCGTGCTCTTAACGGCGGTGTTCTCATGTCTGTTTTTATCTCGCTCCTGTAGCTGACATCCCTCCGTCCCCGGGCAACATCCCCAGCTCCCACCCGCTGATGGTGCGCCATGCCGACCATGGCTCGCTCACGCTGGGCGGCGCGGGCAGCAGCAGCCGCCTGGCCCAGGGCATGGGCCGCAGCCAGCGCACCCTGCGCCAGCTCACCGCCAACACCGGCCACACCATCCACGTGCACTACCCCGGCAACCGCCAGCCCAACCCGCCTCTCATCCTGCAGAGGTGAGGCGTCGTCCTCCACAACCACGAGCTTCCTCTCTCAAACGCATTCAGGATGGCCATTGAACTCCTTTGCAGTCAGTCACACTGCTGCTTGTAGCTATGACTTTGTCACATGTAGTCACAGGTGGTCCTATATGGAGAAGTCCTGAAGAAAACATACATTATTCTTATCTGTACTACTAGAATGTTGTAAGGAGTGCGTCAGTCCCCATAGAAGTCATAAAATCTCAGCATTTCAAATGTGTTGTCATAGTCCCCTGTCCCCATGAGTTGGTTTGTGTGTGTGTGTCTGTGTGTGTGTCTGTCTGTCTCTCCTCCCCTTCATCACCTGTCTCCTGTGTGCCGGTGCAGGTTGCTGGGCCCCAGCGCGGCTGCTGACATCCTGCAGCTGTCCAACTCCCTGCCGCTGCAGTCCCGTGGCCGCACGCGCCTCCTGGTGGGCAACGAGGACGTGCACATCATCGCCCGCTCAGACGACGAGCTGCTCGACGACTTCTTCCACGAGCAGAGCAGCACTGGTGGACAGGCGGGTAAGGATCACGGCAAACGCACATCGCTCATCACCTCCACCCTGAGCAGTTATGGTTGAATACTTCTGCTGGCTCGCAGGAGAACTGCAGGCACTGCTCTGTATTTGTCCATGGTGTTCACCAGTAATCCCTTCTCTGTCTTTCTTATCTTTTCTCTCTCTCTCTCTTGCTCTCTCTCTCAGGCACACTCTCCAGTATTCCTACCGCCTTAACCCGCTGGACAGACGAGTGTAAAGTATTGGATGCAGAGAGCATGCATGATTGTGTAGCCGGTAAGCAAACCTTAGACTATTTCTGTCAGCACCATGTCTGATCTTAACTGCCATAAGCCCTTAAAGTAGTCTAGACATACTGTATAGAGCGACACTGTGGTTTACTCCCCTTCGCATTCTGTGGTTATCCCTCCACTTATTAATAATGCTGTAAGTGCACTAAGCACCACTCTAGTGGCAGTAGTACTTATTGTTCACACCATGGAAGAACAAGATATTCTCTTTGAAGTACATGATGGACTATATTTACACTCAAGTGTACATTTTCTAAGCACTCGTCCTCCCTGAAGCCATAGTTTGAGACATAAGGTTGCAGGAGGTCAGTGTGAATTATGAATAAGTCCCAAGTGTGCGAGGTCATCTGAGTCAGAAGTGTGTGTGTGTGTGTGTGTATGTGTGTGTGAGTGAGTGAGTGTGTAAGCTCATCTGAGTGTGTCTGGTGTGCCCCTTAGTGGTGAAGGTGCCCATCCTGCAGCACCTTGAGAGCCTGCGGGACGAGGAGCTGGAGGAGCGGCGGGAGAAGAGGAGGCGGCAGCTGGCCGAGGAGGAGGAGGCCAAGCAGAACGAGAGGAGCACCTCGGCCGGGGAGGAGAGCAGGGAGCAGAGCCTACAGGTGAGGAGGGGAGAAGAGAGGAGAATAAAGGGAGGTGGGGGGGTAGTAAGCTAATAGAAATCAATGATGTGGAGATCTGGGGGGCCAGAGGGATTCCTCCACTGAGGCAGTGAGCAGTAGTGAAAGGGGGAGCGAGAGAGGAAATGGGTTACACCAGCTCAGACATGAAGGCAGGCATAGTGTGAACAACATCCATACAGCTGATCAATAGTTAATCAAGGCCAGAGCACGGCTGGCGGCCTGGCAGGGAAGGGAAAGGGCGGGGTGGGCGTGGGTCAGTGGAGGGAATCTGTGCTGTTGTGTGCAGGCTGACGTTCTGCTCTAGTACTCATGTCGGCTTCCTCTTGTCGTTACAGGGTTCTGGCCTGGGAACCGTGAACGGAGCCAGAGAGAACACCGCAGGTACACATTGTTTTACAGCCTCCTTCTCCAGACACTCGAGTACATCAAGCACATCCTTTGACATGATGTTGAAATATGTAGTGTCTTCTCCGCTGCCTTTGTAACCTTCACATGGAAGTCACAATGGATCTTGTAAGTGCCTCTTTAAGTGGCCGTAGGGCCAGTGAAGAAGCCTGCTCCTCTGAAGCCCCGTGCATGAGTGTGTGCGTACTGTGGGATGAGGTAGTAGTTTGTATAGTTTTAGGATCACACCAGATCTGGGCGATAACTATACAGTCTACTGTCTTTCCCACGGCATCTGCCAAGCAACGCTGAAGACGCTGCCCCTCCCAAGAGATCCACCGTCCGTCCGTTTTTATGTGTGTGTGTGTGTGTGTGTGTGTGTGTGTGTGTGTGTGTCTCAGTCTGAGCTGTTGCTAGGCAACTGGCAGACCTGGTCACCGAGATATGCAATTTATTTAGCACCGTGCACAATGCAATCATTATCTAGTTAGCTGTGTTTATGTCATTAGAGCCTGTGATGATCACATTGATTAGATGCGTAATTGCCATATTGTTTTTGCCTTATTTCACTCAACTTTCCCAGCTGTGTTGTGATTGCGTCCCAGGCTGCTGTCTTTGTGAATGGCCGGCGTCTGGCCGTTTGGCGAGGTGAGGTAGTAAGTTGTGTTGTTGTTGGGGATCAGGATAGAGCGACCCCTGGAGGGAGATAACTATACAACTTACTGCCTTCCCCGCCAAGGCCGCAGCTCATCCCTACTCCCCACCCTCCTCCTCCTCCTCTTCCTCTGCCCACGGACACCACTTCCTAGTGCTGTTTATTATGTGCCTCTGCAAAAGATGATGAATGCTCACCAGGAGAAATGTTACGCTCTGCCACTGGTGTTTGGAGGAAGAGTAATGTGTTTGTGTCCGCAGGGCTGTGCTGCTGTAATTTCTTTATTGCTTATTTTTCTTTCTCTCTCTCTCTCTTTTTTTTTTTTTTTTTTCCTCTTTCTTCTTTTTCTTATCCCTCTGCAGAAGGAGAGCAGGCTCAGGGCGGGGTCTCGTCCAGCCTGGAGCAGCCGCGCACCTCCGAGGGCTTCCTGACGGCCCCGCCGTCCGGAGAGGTCACGCCCACCACGCCAGCCTCTCACGAGCAGGCCCTGGTCTCCCTGGAGACGGCCATCAGCCAGCAGGTGCATCAGCCTATCGCGGAGCTGCTGCTGGGCGATTCGCTGGGGGCGCTGGCGGGCGCCGGACTTGGCCAGCTCCCGCCGTCCGACCGGCCCAACTGCGAAGCCGAGGCCTCCCAGATGGAGATGTCTCCCGCGCCCACTATCGGTGAGGGAGGAGGAGGAGGAAATGGAGGAGGAGGAGGAGGAGGAGCATTGGAGGCAGTCAGGGAAGGTAGATGCCAACAAAAAAGCAAACAAAACAAAAATCAAACCCCTCCCCCCCAATTCTCTAAACACACTGTGGTGATGAACTAAAGCAACATGATCTGTCACTGTTTGGGCTGTTTGGGCCTCCAATCTGGATCCAAGGCAACTGGCGCCATTCAGTTTGGTAGAAACCAGAGCCTTTGTTGAAACCAAATGTTACTGTTATTTAGAAATCTATCACAGTGTATTTATGTATCCATGGATGGATTTTGCCACCCTGTACATGCGTGTATGTGGCTACTGCTGAGCTCTCTTCTTGCTTTGTTGTCTCAGCCTCTCTCAGTCCAGACATCGCTGAGAGTTCCGAGCCCGTGCCAGTTGGCGTGTCCCAATTGGAGGGGTCTCCCATGGATACGAGCAGCCCCGCCTCCGCCACACAGGAAGAGCCGGCCGCCAGCTCGGCTCCAGCCAATCAGATGTCCCAGGAGCTCTCTGGGAGCGGTGACAGCGGTCTGACCGACAGGCAGACAGACGCAGAGACCGGGTGAGTGTGCTGTCACCACCTCAGCTGAAATGATATGATGGAAATTATACATTTGTTCACATACCCATTTTCAAACCAGTTAAGGACTCCTCTGCATAGTGATTTTCAGACCACTTAAAGACTGTTTACATAAAACCATCCTGCAGGCAGAAGTGAAGTTATTCACATTTCATTCACGAAACACACAGGAAAATGAGTGTAATGTCAGTGTTATGCCAAGGAGTAGTGTTGGATTGTATGGAATTCTCCACATTTGAGTTAAAAAAAGTTATAAATGAAGTCAAGGATTCAGACCACAGATTAGTGGTGTTGTTAAAATTGAAACAATTTAACCCTTGAGAAGCCATGACTTGTTTTGTTTGCTTCCACCTCTAATAATGAACACCGTTCCGTCTGTCTCCAGCTCCACATCAGTGTCCTCACCTGGAGAGACCATGCCACGGAGTGACAGTGCAGACAGCCAATCACAGGCCATCCAGGAGGAACCCCTGCCATCTACCAGCAATGATGAGGATGACCCACTGGCAGGTCAGTGATTCACACCAACAAGCACTGCAGTCCGATAGTAGGCAGTTTGATCCGTTAGAAATTCCCTCATACATTATTCCTTATTTTCTTTGCTGTTTTTCTGTCTGTCATTAAAAGATACTTTTATAAACAGATGTCAAACATAATATCTTGCAAATCCATAGTAATCATTTCAAAGCTAAAGTTAATCTATACACATATAAAGAACAATGTTGAGTAATACTTCTTCATGGTTTGTACTCTTGGCTTGTACTTGTTCAGGTATCAGTTTGCCAGAGGGTGTGGACCCCTCTTTCCTGGCTGCCCTTCCTGAGGACATCCGCCGGGAGGTTCTGCAGAATCAGCTGGGCATCAGGCCTCCGTCTCGCTCCACCACCACCACCCTTCCCTCGGCTGCCACTCCTGTGCTCGGGGGCGGGGCCGGGGTCACAGAGGTCAGCCCTGAGTTCCTGGCCGCTCTGCCACCTGCCATCCAGGAAGAGGTGAGACCCTTTTGCTGAACAAAATATATTTATTCTGTGTTTTTTTTTTTTTTTTTCTGTATAGAATTCTCTAGCAAGCTATCAATTGTCTGCGTAACTTGTCATATTTTGTGGATATGTGAAATTCTGATCTTGCCTTTCCTCACTTGTTGCCTCTGTCCCCTCCCTCTCTCTCTCTCTCTCCGTTCCCTGCAGGTGCTGGCCCAGCAGCGTGCGGAGCAGCAGAGGCGCGAGCTCTCCCAGCAGCCCCCCACGGGCGACCAGCCCCTGGACCCGGTCACCTTCATCCAGACGCTGCCGTCGGAGCTGCGGCGCAGCGTGCTCGAGGACATGGAGGACAGCGTGCTGGCCGTCATGCCGCCGGACATCGCTGCGGAGGCGGCCGCGCTACGCCGCGAGCAGGAGGCGCGCCAGCGGCAGCTCATGCACGAGCGCCTCTTCGGTCACAGCTCGTCATCGGCTCTCTCGGCCATCCTGCGCTCGCCCGCCTTCACCAGCCGCCTGGGCGGCAACCGAGGCGTGCAGTACACGCGGTTGGCCGTGCAGCGCGGTGGAACCTTCCAGATGGGCGGAGGAGCCAACCATAGCCGGTAAGGAAGGCATTTGTGTATGGATCAAGTAGTCATGCTTAATGAGGTACACTGCTTGTGTAGATTACACACATTATACAGTATGCTTTGCAGACCTCACTAGAGAGCATTTCTGGGTTTGAGAACATTAAGAATTGATGCAGTAAGAATTGATAAAACTTTGTTGATAGTTTATAGATGCAGGGTAATGTTTTATCAAAATGGTATAATGAGTGGCAGGGTGTTGTGCAGATTTTTCCATAACTTCGAGCATGTGTGTTTGCGTGTGTGTTTTTGTGGTCGAATGTTGTTGGGCGTGTGTGTGTGTGTCCGTGTCCCCGTCTGGCTCAGCCCCTCCAGCTCCAACGTGGACTCTCTGCTGCGTCTGCGTGGGCGCCTGCTCCTGGACCACGAGGCGCTCTCCTGCCTGCTGGTGCTGCTGTTCGTGGACGAGCCCAAGCTCAACACCAGCCGCCTGCACCGCGTGCTGCGCAACCTGTGCTACCACTCGCAGACGCGCGGCTGGGTCATCCGCTCGCTGCTCTCCATCCTGCAGCGCAGCAGCGAGAGCGAGCTGTGCCTGGACGCCGGCACGCCCGCCATAGCCGCCGCCGCGTCGTCCTCGGGTTCCTCCCGTCTCGATGAGGCCGCCTCGGGCAGGGGCAGCAAGCGGGCGCTGGGCCAGGGGAGCGGCAAAGGCTCGTCTTCGGCCCAGGCCTCTTCGTCCTCGTCCTCCTCCTCTTCGTCCTCTTCTTCGTCGCCCTCGTCGCTGGAGCTCCTGAACCGCGTGGAGTCGCGCAGCTCCAGCCAGCTCTCGTGGCTCTCCGTGTCCATGGACGCCGCGCTGGGCTGCCGCACCAACATCTTCCAGATCCAGCGCGCCTCCGGGCGCAAGCACGCTGACCGACACCCTCAAAGCAGCAGCGGGGTCAGCTCCGCGCTAAGTGCGGGAGGAGGGGTCGGTGGCGCCGCGGTGTCGTGTTCCGGAGGCGGGGGATCCACGGTGCACATCCACCCACAGGCCGCGCCAGTGGTCTGCCGACACGTGCTGGACACACTCATCCAGCTCGCCAAGGTAACACACAGAGTCTCTCTCACACATCAGCCCTCACACTCTCTACGGTCTCTCACATTTTAGCTGTAGCTCAGAATCCCTCCTAAGCCCTGAACCCACAAAAAACTTCACTGCTGTGAATGAGCCCATCAAAGTATATTCATGTCAGTGATCTCTCAAGGCTATAGTGGGGGGTGGGGGGGGTGATTGCCTGAGTCCCATTCTACACCAAATCAGAATAAATGCTTTGATTGATATCTTAACTGCTGTTAGACTTGCGCTGCTCTCAGACTTCTCAGGTCTTGGTGTTGTAAGGCATTTGTGTCCTAAGTGCTTCGTGTGTGTGTGTGTGTGTGTGTGTGTGTGTGCGCAGGTGTTCCCCAGCCACTTCACCCAGCAGCGCTGTAAGGACCTGCTGGTCTCCTCCTCTTCAGACCTGGACTCTCGCCTGTGCGGCAGCTCCTCCAGCTCCAGCTGTCGTGCCCAGGGCAACTCCTCGTCCTCCGCCCTCTCCTCCGTCTCCCACAACGTCATGAGCATCGGCGGGGGGAGTTCGTCGTCCGCGTGCGCGGTGGGCACGGCCCAGTCCCTGGGCATCTCCACCGACTTCTGGGACCTGCTGGTGAAGCTGGACAACATGAACGTGAGCCGCAAGGGCAAGGCCTCCATGAAGACGGTGCCTCTGGGGGGCGCCGGCGAGGCGGAGGGCGCGGGCCTGAGCCTGGAGGCCTCGCCGCTGGGCCAGCTGATGAACATGCTCTCGCACCCGGTCATCCGACGCAGCTCGCTGCTCACCGAGAAGCTGCTGCGCCTGCTCTCGCTCATCTCCATCGCGCTGCCCGACAACAAGGCCACCGAGGTGCCCGCCACGCACCCCACGCCGCAGGCGCCCGCCAACGCCACCACCGCGGTAGCCGGCGCCACCGCCACCGCCACGGTAGCTGGCACGGCCACGGCGGTGGGCTCAGCCACAGCCATCGCCACTGCCACCGGGCCCGCGGCTGTTCAGACGGGTGTTACGCAAGCGGCCGCGGCAGGAACCGGAGCGGCGGTCGTACAGCCACCCGCCTCCAGCAGCAGCTCAGCTGGGCCCAACACCAGCAGCAGCAGCACCACCGCAACCACTTCAGGTAAGACAGAGATAATAATAATAGCAACAACAATTGAGTCCCAATGTCCTCTCTAACGCTGAGCCCTTTTAAGACTTTACTCACATGAGTCGACATGATTGGCTGATTTATGCTAGTAAAGTCTTTCAGGGTTCAGAGCATAGGGGATGCATTGAGATTCAGCCAGTGGATGTCACATATTACCCAACACATTTGGTGTGAAACAGTCATAAAAAGTGGAGTGTATGCGTTGCGGTGATTAGTGTTGCCTCGTGGCCCATCCTAGCGTAGAGTGCCTGTGGCGAGGAGGGTGAGCTCTGCTCATGAAGCCCTTTGTGTGTTTCAGCAGGGAAGCAGAAGGCGGCGGCAGCAGCAGCAGCAGCGGCATCAGCAAGCAGCATGGAGGCCGATGCCAAGCTGGCCTCCACAGGCCTTACCGAGAAACAGCTGCAGCTGTCAGTGGAGGTCTGTAACACACACACACACACACACATACACACATACACACACACTCTCATGCTCACACTCACAGACCGAAAGAGAAAGACTCTATTTAACACCCAATAACTGTTCCAAAGACTCACACTGTGCCCATCCAGAGTGGCTCCCAGAAGTAGTTGTGCCCAACAGTGCTTTCTCAGCTGAATGATCAGCTGGAAGAACAACGTCCTAAGTTTGTGTGTGTCTGTGTGTGTGTGTGTGCAGGTGCTGACGTCACACTCGTGTTCCGAGGAGGGCCTCGAGGACGCAGCCAACATCCTGCTCCAGCTGTCCCGAGGAGACAGCCAGACGCGCGACACCGTCCTCCGCCTGCTGCTGACCGGAGCTCGTCACCTGGGATACACTCTCTGCAAACAGATCGGTCAGTTTACTTCACTTACCTAAGCCCTCTGCCATGGACTTGGTAGTTAAACTCACAAACATTTACCTTCAGTCTATAATCTTTTGATCCTGTGAGGGAAATTTGGTCTCTGCATTTAACCCATTCGTAAATTTGTGAAACATACTTGTGAAGTGCACACTAGGGATGCAACGGTTTTCGGTATTTTATCGAACCGTTCGGTTCACCCTGTTCGGTTCGGCACACCCACGTGAACCGCGATATTTCGGTATTTGAGGCATTAACTTTCATGTTA